>JAMKCH010085673.1:0-43959 GCA_023653785.1 Ophioderma brevispina
CATGCAGATGCTGATGACCAATCCTAGTTATTATGAAGACATGAGGATTCTACTTAGCTACCAGCGATGATGACGACGACGACCATATGCTGACCAAGGGCACTGCGCGAATACACTTGTACAATAGTATGGTACCATACAGAGTTATAATATTCACATTTGTATATTTTTCTTGTTAATAATGAATGACTGTAAATAAATAAATATTGTAAACTTTTTAATAGCAGACAACCAAAAAACCTTGTTGTGAGGATATGATTTTGTCTTGAGTAAAGAATCATTTATCAGTGAACCTTAAAGTAAGACGAACCCCACCACTCGTAAACCACTAAAACAATGGTGAGTGGGTAGGAGGACCTACCATTTAATATATTTGGACTTTCTAGACCTATATATATATATGGTTGCCCAGGGAGAGATGGTCGTACAGTAAGAGAGAGAGAGCGACAGAAGAGAGAGAGAAACAGAGACGGAGAGAGAGACATACAGTCAGACATAAAAAAAGATGTGATATAGAGAGAAGGAATGAGAGGTAAAACTAGAGAAGGGAGAGAAACAAGCGCAACGTGATAAAAAAAAAAACATTAATTCTATATTCCTACTAAAATCCAAAAGTTTGGAACGCGCGAAATGCGTGTCATACCATAGTGTCAAAGATGAAAAAAGTTTAGACAATACGATGGGAGGGGGATTCATAAGCTAGCTACAGGATGACGGGAACTATACATGAATTTGAGGAGTCGCTTTTGTTTCAGTGATCGCTCACGTTCACTCAGCTAGCGGGAGCCCGCGCGAAGCGCGGGCCTCCCGCTAGTATATATTGAACTATGTATCTGAGCAAAACTAAGTATCTGAGCAAAACAAAACTTTAACGGGAATACAGGATACGGGAATATGTGGAGAGAGGGACAGACTGATCAACATGTCTTGGTAGGGTATGTTACAATGTTGCATAAGGAGGGGATAGAGATAGCGAGTGAAATAGTAGACTGTCCCACAGTCTCGGCTCTGTCTTCGGATTCAGGGCACAGTAGGTTCAACTGACATAAAATCAAACTTATTTACAACAGTCGCACTCACCAACACGATGCATCTAATTAAATGTATATACAAAAATCAACAACTAAAATCCTAAAAAAAAAATCAGATCACTGGGCCCTCCTTGGACCCTTGGACATCGGTCCTTTTAATACTGCGCTGACACCTTTTTTACCCCAATGGCCACCCATACGCCCTTATACGACCCAACTTGTACTTGTCCACGGATTGACAAAATTCTTGACTCAGAGAGATTGTAGTCTTCATTACCAGTCGTTTATACCACAGACCCTGAGAGGGTCTAGTGAAATAGTGGCGCAGTACGTGTGAGTTCGAGGGGGTTGAGTTTGTGATAGTGCGAATGGCCCATTTCAGAGTAGTGTTGAGTTTGACGAATCGTGAATGATAGTTGAAGGCCCAGATGATGTTACAGCAGCCAAGGTATGGGAGAACTAATGTGTTGTATAGTGATTTTAAGGTGTAGCATGGAAGGTGGGGTTTTACTCTGTAGATTGTACCTAATGCGTGAGACGCTTTGGTAGTGATAGAGTTAATGCGCTCATTCTGTGTTTGTTTGTCATCGATCGCGATGCCAAGGAATTTGGTTGAAGAATGTACTGGGAGATTGTCTGGTTATTGATGGTTAGTGTTTGATTATGATTTGTGTTGTGCGTAGAGAAAAACATGTAGTTAGTTTTGAAAACATTGAGAGAAAGTTTGTTAGCCCGAAAACAGTCAGTGATTGTTTGCGAGTTCGTGATTCGTGTTGTTAAAAAGTGCATTAAGGTTAGGGTCTGAGAGAAAAATGTTGGTGTCATCAGCAAATAAAATTAGTTTTAGTGGTGTTGGCGATGTTGTTTATATAAATGATGAAAAGTAGGTGACCAAGGATTGAGCCTTGCGGGGCGCCAACTGTGATAGGATGCGATGGAATGTACATAGAATGATTGTGAGCGGTAAGTTAGGTAACTCCTGAACCATTACAAGGCTACACCACAGACACCGAAGTGAAGAAGAACATTGTATTCAATGGTATCGAAAGCCTTAGAGAGATCCAGGAATACCCCATGGTGTGGAGTTTCTTTTTAGTGCAAGATTAAGTTTGGTGGTTAGTTCAAGGTGTGCCATGTAGGTTGAGCGTTTCGGGCCTAAAACCGTATTGTTCATCGACAAGAATGTTGTGCTTATTGAAAAATGTAGACACACGTGTGTACATGATTTTTTCAAGAAGTTTGGAAAAAAATGGAAGAACAGAAATGTGCCTTAATTAGCAATGCTATGTGCATCTTTGTTTTCTAAATAGGAATGACTTTGGCTGATTTGATGTGATCTGGGAAAATTCCTGTGAGAAGTGATTGTTTAAATAGGTGCATTGGAGGCGATATGATGTTATCATATGATTTATTATCAATCCCGGAGTCTATCTTATCGGTACCCGTACTTTTCGGAGGTTTTATAGGAGGTGGCGAAGTTTGTGCATTTCATCTACAGTATTACTGGATTGAGAAAAATTGAGGTGAGTGTGTTTTTGGAAGGTGTAAAAAATAAAGGTAACACATTTCCTTGAACGTATCCCTTTGTTCCAATTACAGGCTAACATCGACCCTTCTTTAGAACCTCCTGACTCCAGTCGTATTGATCATGATTTCGTGTATCACATATTGTACAAGACTTGTACAATTTGTTTCGCATCATGGGCTTAGAAGATTTAAACGATTTTCAGGAAAAACGGTAAGAATCGATTGTCCGTATAATCGTTAAGAATGGAATCATTTTAATACCAATGAATCAACTTTTAAATAGCGCTTTTTGCTATTATAGTCATTCATATGGTACCAGATATGCCAATAAATTCGTTAATCCGATTATCCACTCAACGATGGACCGCAAGTCCATTCAATTCGCCGGTGTAAAAGGAGACATGGTCCGCTCGGAGCCAATGTCCGGGATCCATAAACGACAACGGAAGCGTGAAACTAATGTTGCGTGAAGAGTCAACTGAATGGAGTGCCCTATTCTTCACCGTTGTAGGTGGACTATTAGTCCCGTGTGGCAGGAGATATAGTCCTCCGGGCTCACAGTCCGGGAACAATGGCGGGGCAATCGATTCAGTTGACTCTTCACACAACATTAGTTTCACGCTTTATTCCGTTGTCGTCTATGGAGCCTGGACTATGATACCTGCCGGACTATGATTACTTTCACACCTGTCCTAAACTCTGGAATTCATTCGATAAATCTCTTGCTAAATCTAAATCTCTAAATAGCTTTAAACTTACTTTGAAACACCACCTTATCTCTATAACGATAAATAACTCCTTGTAGCTCAATATTTATTTAAATATTCTGTTGATGTCAATCACTTTGCTACATTTTATCTACCATTGTAAATTTTAACATTCATACTACAGCTCATATCATCCATTGCCGTCCAAAGAAGGTCTGCTTTAGCCCAACTTATTTTCCGTATCTCCCATGCTGTCTTGCCTTTGTTACGACCTTGTCTTGCCCTGTATTATTAAATTGAATGCGTACCTATTTTGTTATTTTCTCAGTTTATTTAAACTTAATTCCTCTTATGAGTGGAACCATATACATGATATAAAAGCATTCACGAGTTTATCTGGCTTCTCCTCATACATCTTCCACACCGTAACACATTTTATTACTTTGTCATTTTGAACCTGTTTCTATATTTTGAACAATGACTCAATTGACCCCTATATTAGATCTCAAGTTGTTTCCCACTCAGTCTTAGACGACCCAATTTCAAAATGATTGTCACTTTGGCGGATCATTATCGATTTCAGTCTGAGCAACGTTCATGATTGTCTTGCTATTTCTGTACAAGAGGTGGGGTTTTAAGGATTATTCCCCAATGACCTAAAATGACCAGTAGATAACCTTTGACCTCTTCTCCTTGTCTCTTCTGACCCAATCAAGGATTATTTGGACCACATTTAGTGTGTACTCATCATTTTTATGGCAAGAAATGCATTTCAAGCATTCTGCAGCGTTTACCGAGATGACCTGTGATCTCACTTTTCCTAAACATCCTATATGTCCACTCCATAAAGTTTACTTTGAGCAACTTTTTGAATATCCATATGGACAAAAGTGCAATAATTTTTCAACAGAGCCTCAAATGACTCATAGATGACTTTTTCCACAAAAATACCGCATATGTCCCTATACATTGATCACCCCCACCTGTCGATCCAGGCGTGCTTAATATCTGTGCCAAATTTCATGTTCATACGATCTTTCGTTTTTGAGTTACCGTTGTTTGAAATTTTAGCCAATCAGAGGCCCTACGTGGTTACCATGGCAACCAGAACAATATTTTACTTTTCAATAGGAGACGAACATGTCATCGTTCGGGAATAAAAAGTAAATGAATATCAACATTCATGTCTAAAGAGACCCCCACCCTTAAAAATTCGAAAACGTTTTTCACCAGTTGAGCAAGTTATTAAATAGTTAGACTCACGAAAATTAACGTGACACTTTCTTCCAATTTGAACTATAATAACAGTGCATTTTACGACATCAGAAATAGTGACGTGCACATCTACGAGAATTCCTGCTACATGCCGCCTTGTAATTCGTGTAATCTGAAGGTAAGTATTTACTACTCATATCACTTACTTCGAATAAGTCTTTGTCAAAGACTTCGTATGCCTTCCTCATTCCCTCAATTCACCTGCAAACAATATTGGCTGAACTGTCTACCATTTATATATTATAGTAAAAGTGTGATGTTTTTTTTACTGTAAATTATCTGTACAGCGATGTATAGGCTATTGTAATAAACAAAATTATCGCTAACACTATCACAATGTTATTTCGGATGCAAATGGAATTTCGGAATAAAGGTATCTTGGCGATGGCCATTATGAAACAAAGAATGTTGCAATCGGGTGGGGCACCTTTAATTGAATTTTTTTTTGAAAAGAACACGAGTCCTCTTTAATTCTAAGAAAAATAATATTGTACATAATATGTTCATGTTTGTCAGAGAACTGGCATTGTAAATGTTATCATTGTAGTCCAAAATCACAATAACTTGTCACCAATAACCATACGACATTGCATGTTTCTTTGTGTTTAAGAAATGCCGCCTGTGTTCCCATTGCCTATCCCAGAAGGAGCGAAACATATTGAAGAGAGTACTTTGGAACACTCAACGAGGAAGCAAATACACTGGTTTATACCATATGTAACGTAAAGTATAATTCGGCATTACTTTCAAGAATTTGCGCATACATCTCCCAAATGTATCACTTGTAAAACCTTCCCTCCAAGGCTGAAGAAAGTTGTTCTCAATTGTTATATCGTTAAAAGTTGATCACAATTTTACCTACCGAAATCACTCCTAAAGCAGTTCGTCCAAAATTAAATTTGATGTGTGGCGGTGGAACTATTGGCATTATGAATTGGCGTGACACCAGAAAACTCGTAATGTCTTTAATTTGAAACCCATCTTTTATACATAGGAGGAGAATAGCCTTTTAAAAGACGAGCTATCGAAGAGACTTGACACCTGGGCTTTTTTCCCTCGTTGTTTGAGGACAATTGAAACGACTATCTGTAACTTCTCTTTCTGACGAACCTAATAATGTAATTGTCAATTTGCGCTCCTTTTCGTACAAAAACAAGCACACCCAACCGAGATAGGAAATGTAAGGGTGAGAGAGAGAGAGACGCCTTGTAGTATGACGCAGGAATACCACTGACCCTTTCATGACTTTTGTATCGCCTTTCCTTTTGAATAAATTATTAAGTATAAGGTCACATAAATTGAAACCACGTAGTTCCTGATTGATTTTTATTATTTGCGAACGAGGAAAATATCTTAATACTTTGCAATCAATTCCCTAATGCCCTAGTCAAACCTGTTTTTCATTTTTAAACCTAAACCGACCTTTACTACATCACGTGGTTGTAAACTGCCTTAGGTTTCCTTAAACGACCTAACCTTTAGAGACATAGGCTGTTATTCTGAAGGGGGTCTAATTTAGACCGTGTTTCAAACCAAGGTTAGTCCTACATAAATGAACCCTTTTTCGTCCAACTACTCTAAATTGCTGTTAAATAAGAAAAATTTCCTCATGGATGGTTCGGAAAGGACCTCCACGAGGTATTTTCTCCCTGTTACATTACACTCTCACAGTATTTGAAAGGGAAAATTCCACTCTGTAGACTACCCTGGTTTAAACCCCGGTCTAAAGTTAGACTTCCTTCAGAATACCAGCCATAAGTCCTTAAAGGAATTATGTCATGATTCTGAATACTTTGAAAAAATTTTGTATGGATGAACAGCTAAGAGTAACGTTGATTACATATAAATCAAATAAGTTTAATTGTCCACATTTGTTGAGTATGTTTGCCTTTTAATTTTTCTCGCCCAATGCTTACTCGAAAACGATTCCGACAATCCACATCGCCAGCAAATGGTGACGTCAAGTGATGACCATCATATCGCAGTGTTGCCACTTTCCTATTCTAGTGAACTTCCAGGGGGGGTAGGACATTGCCAACCTAACGCAACACTAATCACATCGTCATCAACATCCGGCGGCGACTCGGGTGCTAGTCCTTTGAAAGACTTAACGGTAAGAAGGGGGGCGCTATTATCGTCGTATCGGATCGGCACGGTTACACTCGACTTGACTAAAGATCAGGCCTGGTCACGAATATTTAAATCTAAATGACCGTTATTGGGGAAATACACTATTTTGCATCGGGGTTAATCCACTACCCCCGACGGATTTTGAACGTCAATAATTTATCCTTTATTAATCATGATATTACTAACATTATTGAACTAGGGTTTAAGAGGAGATTTTGTAATGAAACTGAGAACAGGCTACCATAGTAAATGCACTACAGTTCCCCACAAATTACCGTTTGGAATCCCAAATGCCCAACGGCAGGTCGTGTCCTCCCCCCCCCGCCCCCCCACCCCCGTGAACTGCGATCGGTGTGTTTTTATATCAATAATAATTAAAACACCACGAAATGAACAAAATTGTCATTCTGCTGTAACTTGTTTCAATTTTATTATTACTTTCATTATCCCTCAATATTACAAGTGTCCTCAATAACAATTCGAGTCAACACTATGTTTGGTCATCACTTTGACGTCACGAGTAAGAGCAAAATTGGGGGCGCTTTTGATCAATGAAGCATGGCGAAAAATCCGCCCGTTTTCTTCTTCGTATGTCAAAAAAGCAAAAATTTAAATGCCTCTATTTGTTACAAAACAAAATTTTTACATCAAATTGTATGTGTTCGGGAATTCGTGATGTATGTACATAATTTTATGAATGTAAGTCAAACTGAGCTTGACCAAAATCTGATTATTTCTTTAAACTATTTACGGTTAAGTTTATTTTGTAACCTAAACTCAGAGTGTTGTGGAGATATATATACAAGGACATAGATTCATTTAAAAAAAAAGGACTCTGGTGAACCATATTAAAACAGGAATGCCAAAAATATTAGACGAATATTCATACATGTACAGTATGTTAGAAAATAATACATGTACCTCCATTCATACATAATTTTAACAAATGATTTTGGAATATGTTAATTCGTGAATGGGTGTTACTGAATAAAGACTAAAATTGAATTAAACATTATTAAATATCATTTTCTTTTAGAATAATGCAACCAAGCATACAAGTAAAAACAAGGAAACAGACGGGAATGTGTTGACAGTTGATTGGTTACGAGCAAAATGCAAGAGAGACATTAGTTGGTGTATTAGATATTAGTCGGTGCTAAAAGATTTGAATCATCACCGCCATCGTCATGATCGTCGGTTGTCATCGTCATCGTCACGTCTGTGAGGCCGGGGTGCGCGTTTATAAATAGATCAGTGAGTGGCGAGTGGAATTCCCGTACGGGAGCCGCGACCGATCTAAATTGCCTTGCTTAGTCGGTGGTGCATAATTGTGCTGAAACATCATCAAATCGTTTTTAAAGACCGGAACATTGAGAGGATTGCATGATAAAAAACTGCAGTCACCAAATCATTCACGGTGGTGCATAGGCTACCTGGTACCAAGAGCTCCTGGTACCGGGCCTGGTACGCCTGGTACATGGTCCGCAGCTATAAATAGCGGTGACCCTGCGATTGAACATGAGGTCAAACCAGCCTCGTTCAAAATGGATCCCGTTTGTACCGTTATTCATACCAAAAAAAATTCTTACACTGGAGTTGATCTTCAACTCCAACGGATTTTTGAGTGGAAAAATATTGATATTAAACATTTTTCGACTTTAGAATATTTGTTAAGTTTTCGTGATTACGTGCTAAACCTATGGGAACGGCAAAAACGACGCTATCTTGGCCGGCCCCCTTGGTTTTGTGTTAGGCCCCCCAAAAAACAAGTTTGTCTAAGAAGAAATGTGAAAATCGCAATGCGAAATGCGCTTTTTTTTTTTTTTAGAAAAGTGCTAATGCGAAATGCGGGATTTTTTTGTATTTTTGACCCACTTTTTTCATTTTTTTTTCTGAATTTTTTAACAAAAGTTTTTCAAATGAGCAAAAACCTAAACAAAATGCGCGCGGTCTTCTGAGACAAACTTGTTTTTTTTTCTTGGCCTTGTCATACTTCTATATTGTCAGAGAATAATGTGTGAAACGTCTAGAAAAATAAACAATGGGGAACATTTAAAAAATAAGGGGTAAATTTTGTACAGTTATTTATCTTGTCATGACCTTTAAAAATGGTATAGTTTGTCTTATCTACGGTCATTAGTTTCAGGATTATAGGCTCATAACGGGTCAAGGGTCATCCTGGGGTAATTCTTTCAGGGTGCTCCGATTTTGATATAAAATTGGATCGATTAAGCCCAAATTAATTGGTCGAGCTATGAGTTGCAAAAATATTGGGCGAGACGCAGTCGAGCCCAATATTTTAAAACTCATAGCGAGACCAATTAATATTGGGCATAAATCATCCAATTTTATCATTATCATGTTTTGGATCCGATATTTTCACACACTTGGACTCCCCAAAACATGATAATGACGAATCTAGTCTCAAATTGTTTATCTGGTCATATCATATAGTCTATGAGCCGATTTCTGTACGGGCCTTAAAATTCGAGTTTGTTGCACCTACCTGGTGATTAATTTTCCAATATATCACCTTAAGGGGTGTATGTTTCCATCCCGAAAAGTTGCACATTAGCGTGCACTGCCTATTTCAAAATGACCGCCATTGTTTTTATGAAAAACTGCCATTGTGATTTCATTATAGATAGGAACTCTATCCCGGACTAAGGGAAATAAAGTTTTGCCTTCCTGAAGTGGGCTTAAACATTTAAGCGTCCAAAATGGCCGCCGGAAGTAGGCATGTTTTGTTAAAGTACTAAAATTGGCAGAGGTAAATTCTAATTCGAATTTAATTTAGTATTCGTAAAATACATCGCATGCATGTATGCTCGATACGGAAGTGTCCCTTCAGTGCTTCGTAGCTCGAGCATTAAGGTGTAATGCCATTAATTATAATAGAAATCTCAAAATCTAAAGAGAGATGGTATCTACCTCATTCAATTAACCTCTATCTTCACGTGCAAACAACCCAGTTGTGGGCTTGTTTTCGAGTAGAGGTTAATTTCACCGATGTGTGAATTACAGTAACACACATAACGAACCCTTGGTGGAGAACTTAACCATCTCCCTTGGTTTCAAAGTAGAGGGTCGACTCCCTCCCGCTGTTAAAATTCTTTTGATTACAATTACTTTTCTTAAAGGGTATTTTGTTAGCATCTCAGTTTTCGCCCTGTATGCGCATAAATACAAACTTTATGACTGTTTTCTCCCTATATGCGACCGCTCTTTTTTTAAATGACTGAAGAAATGCTGTTAAATACATACAAAAATGAAAAGAAAAAATATCCATTTAGGTTTGAATGGTTGTCGATTGTCACGATCTCTTAGCTTTTAACCCTTCAGAACTAACTCAAGCAGAAGAAGGTAAAAGGAATAAATGAAAATGATAACGATATAGACGAGATTTAATCTAATTCCTTTTTGCCTTTTGCCACTCCAGTAAGTTTCCGAACTCGAAATAAGAAGCTGTCAAAAGAATGAAAATCGATTGATAAAATCTTTTCGGTGTTTTTCAATCAAATTAATCTAAGAGTTTTATATTCTTTATTTTTATTTGTATGCTGAATGAACACCGAGTTTAAGACGTCTGTGTTTAGGTGTATGTGGCGTAAATTCCTAACCTTTATGTTCCGTTCAATTTACAAAGCTTCATTTACTTCAATAATATAAAGATTGACATATTAACTGACCTCTCTCCATTTGTCGGCATTTTCCCCATCATTTTGCAAATATCGAAATGAATTACAAATGAAACGAAATCGAAAATTTATAAGGAACTTGACTTGACATATGAAGAGTTTATTTCCAAATCGTGTTAAGTCCAGAAGGCTCACTTTCGAGAAAATTAGGCATTTTGTTTATGGAAATGAAAATTTGATAATTTTTAAAATGATTACTCCATAGTAAAGTTAACATAGGAACCTAAAAAGTAAAGTTAAAATCTACGGACCTTGGTGTTCTATTATTTTAAAATACCATATGGACTTCAGATGTTTGGCGCAAAAACTAAATAATTTAATCTCAAACTTTTATGAAATGCACCTCAATGGTTCATATTGGCACAAGAAAAATAGTTTGATATACTCAGATGCTTAGTTCCTGACCAATGACCCTGTAAGCGTTTGGTATAAGAAGCACGAGAAAAGGATTGAAAAGGTCAAAGATCACCACAGTGATGGTTCTCAAGGTCTCGTTGTCCAGCTTCTTTGTGTGAGAGCTGTTGCACCATGCTGGGGCAACATATTCAGCAGTGCTGTAGACCAGAGCCAGGGCAGTGGTGCGTAGGGTCGTGGGCTGCCACCCCATGAAGATCCAGCAAGTCGGCATAGGAGGTTATTCCTCGAAGATACCTTTGCGCATACGGACTCGAGGTGCTGAAGCTGTCGGTCAAGCTTCACTCCCAAGTAGGTGGTGTAGGATTGTATGGCAGAGGCGCTCCATTGAGGTTGATTTGAAGCTGGCGATGAGCCTCTTTGGTGTTGAGGTGGAAGGCAGTAGCGGTGGTCTTGGCTTCGCTCAGCTTCAGTCTCAGGTCTTGAGATATGCTGCAAGTAGGGCCATGTCTGTAGTAAGTGTGCGTTCTACTTCTGTCCAGTTGCTGTCCGAGTGGAGGAGGGCAAGATCGTCGGCGTAGCCATATTGTGTAGATGTTGTTTGAGGTAAATCGCTGATATACAAGTTGAACAGCATAGGAGCCAGTACAGATCCTTGTGGTACTCCGTTCCTCAGACGACGCAGACGACTACTCTGCCCATCACTGGTCTTGAGAATAAAACTACGGCTTGCAAGCATGTTACATATGAATTATACAAGGTGACGATCCGGGATGGTCCTGAGAAGCTTGAGTGTCAGGCCCTGGTGCCACACGGTGTCGTATGCTGCAGTAAGGTCCACCAAGATGACGCCTGCCTTGCGGCGCTTTTCAAAGCTTTCCTCAATATCATTTGTGACTTTTACAATCTGATGGCCATGGCGAAATCCTGCTTGTTCGTCAGGGCTCCAGCCGGGCCAGGATCATCCTCTCAAGGAGTTTGAATGAGACACACAGTAGTGATATCGGGCGGTAGTTCTTAGGGTTGTCGACAGGCTTGTTGGTTTGGGGAGTGCGATGATAGTAACTCTCCTACAGATCTTGGGTAAGGACTGGTTGGTAAGGCAACATGTGTAGAACTCCTGCAGCCAATCTAGACATCGTGGGCCGCAATGCATCAGGAACTCTGCTGGTATGTTATCAGGGCCCCGGGCCTTTCCACTCTTTAGTTATAGCAGAGGTAAGCTCATCTAGTGAGAAGGGTGTTGAAAGTGACCCGTCCACGACTGGGGCTCGGCGAAGTTTGGTGATCTCTTTTTTGACAGAGCGAGTGTGATCCTTATCAGTGTTCTTGAAACGACCATTTGCGAGGAGTTGCACAGCAATTGAGTTGGCAGTCACTGGACATTTCGATGGTTTGGAAATTCTGCCGGTGAGGCGGTTTATAGTCTTCCAGGCCTTCCTGCTGGAGTGGGTGAAGTCGATTCCTTGGACCGTCTCCTCCCAGCGCTCACGGCGTATCCTGTCCAAGCAGTTTGTCAGATCTGAAGCCTTGGATGAAGCTTCTTCCCCGGGTTCAAAATTCAGGAAATCATTGTAAAGAGTGTCACATTCCTCATCCCAGGATGGGATATAACTGCGACGGCAGCCACGTGGGATGGTCTTCTTTGCTATATTAATAAAGAGTTGACACAGTGCTGTGTAAGAATTGTCCAGGTTGGAGGAGGTTGGTGTCGGGAGGTTGGGCACTTCTGAACCACCAGGTTCTTGAACTGGTCCCAGTCTGCCTTGCCGAAGTTCCACCTTTTCACTGGCTTTGTTGGTACAAGCTTAGCAAGGCTCTCCTGGGCGATCAGTGATGGTCTGTGTTGGGACTTCGGAAAGCGGTCGAGAACAGTACGGTGAATGGAGATAGTCTCCATGTTTGCAAAGGCAAGGTCAGGGTTTTTAAACGTATTCCACCTTCCAGAGTTGAAAGTGTCTGGTTGCTTGGGGTCGTGTAAAAGTTGTACACCGGATTTTGAGGCTCAGTCCTCTAGGGTAGCTCCATCAGGGTTGGTTTTCCTGTAACCCCAGGTAATGCTATGACTGTTAAAGTCGCCAGCGTAAATGCACGGTGCACCATAAGTTGGTAGAGAGTCTGCTTGGAACCGATGGTTAGGTGGCTTGTAGACATTGGGTGACATGAACACCTGCAATTTGGGTCGTTGCCCATTCCAGGGTAGAGTCTGCAGGAGAGGTTGCAATTTGTTTCCATTGGGCTGAGTTACTAGCAAAGCTGGCAATCCCGTTAGTAGCGCTCTCGGTGTGTGCAGCTAAGGTGTAGCCGCGCCGCAGATGTTCAGAATGGAACTGTCAGTAGCATGTGTCTCTTGGAGGAGAATCGCAGTGACTTTATGCGTATGTGTGAGGCGTTCAATGGTGTTTATCTTTGCCCTAGTGAGACCTTCCACGTTTAGTTGGAGTACTGAGATGCCATCTGACTTGACATCTGGTGATCCCTGCCCTAATAAGGGCACGTGTGCCAGACTGGCATCAGATAGTGTCCTCTGCCGGGGCATGATTAAAATACAGTGAGATAAAAAAAGACAACAGTAAATTAAAAAGGCAGTGAATTAAAAAAACAAGATGTTAACGTAGCCTCAGTTGATTATCATTCGCCTGAAAAGATCAGTTACCGGGTTCACCACGAGGAGGTTGATATTTAATCTTGAACATAAAATGACCATAAGGTTTCACACCAGTAAATGCATGTCCTATTCTTTCCTGTACAAAATGGGCGAGATGAAAACGTCATTTTCTCCTCATTGGAACATCTCAGATCTTAAAGCTAATATTCTGCTTGAAGATCATCATATTTCCTACCTAATCAGTCATGAAATTAGGGTACTTATCCCCAAATCTTTCGAGCTACTGGACCGTGAAGACTAGCATGCACTGTGCACCCTGGAGGTCAGAGCACTTTTTCAGTCAGGTGTTCCCTGTAAGAATACGGTTAAATACGTCTGTCAGATCAAAACAAAAATATCATGCGCCATTTTTTGATATTCCTACAGATTTTATACCTAATATTGATAGCAACCATGATTTGCAACCCAGATCTCGCCTTTTCTCTCAGTTTTTAGGGTACACTTAGTCGACGGTCACCAAAAACAAAACACCTCATTTGCAGTGAGGGCTGGACTTACCTGTTCTCCTGTTATTTACGGGTGTGAAATCATAAGTTTATGCTCTATATCCAGCTTTTAAAGCACGGGGAATCTACTGGACGGGTTCTTGATGTGATTTGATCATAACATTACCATCATACCATCATACCATCATATGGCCACCCCGAAATCCAAAATAACCCAAAAGCATTCAATTGACCATAACACACCAAGTATTTGTGATAGAGGCATAATTCTGGGCTCCATACCCAGTAGGAACTAATATCTGACATTTCAAGTTTGTTAACATGCTTACCATTAAAGATGGAAGATCATTAAAGCCTGCATATTGACATAATATTCATAATATATTGGCCGTCATTTTGAATTTTAAGCATGTTGTCAAAACAAAGATAGCAGATGCGAGTTTGTAATGTTCAAAGACATACATCTCATACGTTAATTTAAAATTTAATCATAATTTTGAATGCTATAACTAAATACAACACAGATGTATCGTAATTTATATAGGTTTTAAAGAAGTTCAAAAGGCAGCGATATTGGTCTCCGTCTTAACACTTTTGCATGTTAACGAAATAAAAATGCCAGGATGCCAAATGGTCAAATACTTATCACATATCCTAATTTACCCCTTTAAAATAATAATTAGTTGATTTTGCTACATATAATGCAGAAATATATAGGTTAAAAATAACTTTAAAGGCGACTTTATTGGCTGCCATCTTGAATTTGGAAAATACCGATTACATAGAAATGCCAAATAAGGCTTTCTAGTGATCGAATACATATATCTCATAATTATAAAACCTAAAACATACATATAGATACTATATAGAATCATGCCTCTACACTGCAAAATGTGGAGAAAACTTGACGTGTCCGGGTGTATTCGAAACGCGTTCTAGATAATAAAAAAAAAACACTTTTAGGGTGTGTTCAATTATAACAGATTTTGAACACCTGCAGAATATGTTTTAGGTGATTACACTGTTAGAACACTGTTTAAAATTTTACTGTTTAAAAAGAGGGTTGTTTAAAGTGCTGTTGTTTAAGTTTTAAACAACGTGTTTAAGCTTTAAACAATTTTTAAACAACTCGCAATCTTTAACCAACTGCTGTTTACCCTGGTCATCGCTCAACCTTGTTTAAAAGTCAAATTAAACAACTTGTTTAAAATATTTAAACAACTGATGCTTAAACTTTTAAACAAGTTGTTTAATTTTTAACCAAGTTTTTTAATTTGTAAACAAGTTGCTTAATTTTTAAACAAGGTTGAACGATGACCAGGGTAAACAGTGTTTGTTTAAAATTTTAAACAACTTGATTAATTTTGTTCTAAAAGTGTAGGATGTATTTTGTATATTATGAATAGGTATACTGGAGGAATTAATATCATTTTAATGAGTCCAAGCGAATATTTGACTTTTGAGCAGCCATTTTGGATTTTTGTGGCAATGTAATGATCAAATTACTTTATTAACACTTAGTCGTCCTTAAAACACCGGAGTACCGCCAATATTTATATCTATCAGAAATACTTAAGGGATTTTTAGTGATTCTGGACATGGTAGCAGCCATATTGGATTTTAAAAATTGCCACTACACCAAATTGTGCACACCTCCAAAAATGATCGGCTTAGGTCCTAATAAAATCAATCGATAGAAAAAGTCTGTACTCCATTTCCATCCTTAAGGCTGTGTGCGCAAACTTCCACCTGACTATAGTAGATTCAACCCATCGTGTCACCAGAGGAAAGGTTTTGGACAGCGTCGATTAGTTGGGAGAGGGGACAGAATAGACCAGTTATAGTCAGATTTTTTATTCCTGTCAGTTCATTAAAAGTTTTCGGGGCGTGTCGACGATTCCATTTGTTCTGAGAGGTTGTATGCTTTACCCAATCAATACAATAGAAATTCGATGTCACGATACCGGATCAGATTAAGGCCATAATTAAAAAATGTCCCTTTTCTCACGAAGCAAAATGTTACAAGGCAAATGCACTGCATGAATTCCAAACACTAAACTTGAACAAACTCTGAAGCATTCAACATAAGAAAATTACATGAATAAGTAATTATTACTAACCCAAGTTCTTTTACGTCAATAAGGAATATTAAAAATCTGATACGTTAATATTCATTCGTCTTGCTCCAGGAAATTATCCAATTGGTCCAATCATTTATCTATATAAGTTATTTAGAGTTTTGGTCAGTCATAACGAACTACAATATCTACGTGGCCTAATCCTCCTCTTCACCCAGCCTTGATGTTCATGACACTTATCCGTTCTTTGATTGACACCACACAAAGGAACGATAGCGTGTCTCAAACTTTACGACAACCTGTTCCATTGAATCTGGTACGAAGCCTTTATAATTCTATACAAAACAGTTCATGTACAATGGTTAAAGCATCTTACTCTAGTTGACAAAGTTAATCATTCAGCTTGTTATACGGCTTTTTAGTTTTTGGTCTCACACATCCCCTCCACTTAATTCGTCCCATCGACAATATGCGTTTACTGACAGGATAAAAATCAGACTATAACATCATACGTCACTTCCTTTTGTTGCCTGCGAATCCCTTCCTGCGACTCGTTATGGCCCATAGTAATTAAAACTCTACAGATACAATTGCCCAGTGTGTAACAATTCAGGCCGAACCTATTTCAAGATACCAGCCCTACCATGTTTAACAAACATTGTTTTTAACTGGTCTATACACTTCTCGTGCTAGCGTCTTTTGTTGTTATCTATTTTTTTCCCGTGGTTCTCTACTCCGAATCGGGTTCGAGAAGGCTACCGGGGTGTTATTTTTGATAACAGATCTAGAGCTTGTATTTTTCATAACATGGCACACTCGAATCTGGTCACAACTAAACACGCGGTCACGGTATGTTCCGAAAATACCATGTCCTGACAATTATATACCGCGGCGCGATCTGTATATATCCTGATGGCAAACTTAAGATACCAATTCTATGGTGTCAACTATGCAACCTATGTATGTAGAAACATTGAGCGGTATGCTACCTGTAATAACTTTAAAAATTGATTGCTCTTTACATCAACATTTTCTCCTATGGACATGACACATTTATTATTTTTACAACAGCAAATATATGATATAATTCAGATATTTGATTTTCATACTGTCATTTTAAAATGTGTATGCAGAACTGCAATTCCTTTAGGGTAATTGCAAAAAGACAAAAATTAAAACAAATAACAAAAACCTACTCCATGAACATTAAGATTTGACCAAACCCTGGGTTAATCTCGAGGGTACCGCCCCAAAAAAACACAGAATTAAGTCACTTCAACATCTTGGGATCAAGCTTGCAGAAGCTCCCCATCCGACGCCGTCATTTCCATTTGAAATCAAATGCTGCTTCCACAAATGTCGACATCACACATACACATATAGATACGTACATAAATTTAGAAATAACTTAACAGTGAAGGTCACCAGATCAGATTGGTTTTTTTGTTTTCTTCATCTTCAACCCTATGCAATTGCACTCCAAACACTGATAACTCTTTGTAATTTCTGCACGAATAATCAATATGTTCAAGGAATGAATATGTTAATAGTCTGTATTTTCCGATAGGCTTTGGTTTTGAATTTATTTCATTCAAATTTAACTCCAAGGATAAACTTAAATACATGATATATTTGCTTCGTATTTAGCAAAAGGCACTACTCAATTAACCGATTGGCAAGATTATAGCTTTATACTTAATAGACCAGTTAACTCCGCTACGTCACTTTCTTTTGTTGACTGCCAATCCATGCATGCCAATCGTTATGGCCCATAGTATTAAAACTCTAACAGATACAATTGCCCAGTGTGTAGCACACAGGCCGACCTATTCAAGATAACCAGTCCCTAACATGTTTACAAACATTGCTGTTCTGGTCTATAGCTTTAGTCACTCGAAAGTTAATGGCCAGAGCAATCAATACACCCATTTGGATTTGGGTAACCGCTCGTCATAGACGTGACAAGGACAGTGTTTTTTAAATCTGTTAAAATTTAAATTGCGACAATTCTTTCGTTATCAATCCAATTTGCATGTTTTTAACCAAAAATATTGTTGTAAAATGTTATTTTTATATTATACTCTCAGGGTAGCATTAATAATCAACAATGTGCTATGATGGCGTTCGTAAAAATAACATGCTTTCGCGCGTTGACTTGGTTAACACCGGTCTCGCGGGCCGGCGGCCGCTCGACCGATGTTGACCAAATCAGCGCTCAAGCTTGTTATTTTCACGAACGCCATCTAGCTCATTGATTATCTATATCATATATGGCCCCGATTCACCTGTTTTTCATGACATGACAAGATTATTTGCTTTTATGTTAACATCATCTTACAAGAGAGTGCATAGACTTTTGTTCCCTTCTTATCCAACCTACAAGCGCTCGAAATTCAATAACATTCAACCATTCCTCACTGTTCATTTAATCCCATTGAAGCAAATGCGATCAGAATGTTTTGAGAGTTTGAAGACTTAAATGGTTTCATTGAGCATAGAATTGATTTTTCTCTGCTACCGGACTGCATGTTTCAAGCTGTTTCAATAGCGTGGAATTTTAATTTCCACACACTGCACATCCCCTCATTCAATGCTCATACCTCGGGAAAAGTACTAGAGGTGACACGATGGGTTGAATCTACTATAATACCCCTTGCATAGCTGCCGATATTAACAAGTGTTCCAAGAACTAATGAATACGATTGTATCATGGATTAAAATTGCAATCAACATTTCGTGGCTTGTGGCAGATCCCCCATCCACACACGCGCGCGAAATAATAAATTCAATTCAATTCAAAATAATTATTTACAAATGACCTCTCTTTTCACATACAACTGATTACAAAGTAATAATACATGAATACAAAAATAAATCAGAGTTGAAAGGCGAATACAAAATTAAACTGACTGAAGAAACTACAATGATAACAATATTCAGGGGCGGATCCAGGAATTCTCAATAGGGGGGCGCCCGTCACTATTCGCTTTTACAATTTTCCGGCTCGCTTCGCTCGCCGGGTAGACCCAAATTTATTTTCACTCGGTTCTAAATTCTGAACGGGGGGGGGAGTGTCAACGCCTATATTTTATATTTTTTCAAGCACCAGAGCACCAAACAACACAACAAAGAAGAGTACCCCCCTGCTCTTTGCTCTTCAGAATTTCAAACAGAGTGAAAACAAATTGTGTCTACCCGGCGAGCGCAGCGAGCCGGAAATTTTACAAATTGTGTCGGCAAGGGCGCCCACAAAAGGTCATTTTCCTAGATATACAGGGCGCCCGGCGCCCTGTGCGGCAAAAGGCATTTTTCTACATCTACAAGGCGCCCGGCGCCCTTTGGTTTGCAAAAAATAGGGGGGGCGCGCGCCGGGTGCGCCCCCCCTAAATCCGCCTATGATATTAGCTTAGACAGGTCACAATAATAGCAATAATAATAATCTTAATAATACTGACGATAATACAAGATGTGATCGTAATAAAAAATCTCAACATATACGCTCGTATGTATCTATTGGAAATTGCTACTTTTGAGAACAGTCATGATAGAAAAAAAGAGATGGAGTAGAGGTCAGTAAGTCCAAAAGGCTTTAAAACTGACCCCACCTTAGAGAATATTATAGTAATTAATACAGTGCGGGACAAAACATAACAATACAACACAAACACGCACGAACACATAAAACAAACAGGACATATTCAAATTCTACCAGTTAACTTCTATCCGAGCTTCTATATAATATAGCTAGAATCATGCATATAAGGCCCACCCCTGGCACCCCTTCTAAAATATATTACGGCCGCTTGAAACTCTGAAATAAAGACTGAAATACATTACTGGTATCCACGTAAACACAATCCTCTGCGGCCCAGTCCAGTGGTAATTCTCACGCCTAGATAGCGAGAGGTCTGGGTTCGAGAGCGTGTATTTTTCGTCTTTATTTAATTCAATACTCGCCAGTTTCTCCGAGCTTCTATATAATATTTACCTAAATACCTTCTCGGGTTCTATCATTTACTTGACCCTTGCGTACATTGAGATTCGCTTCGTCATAGATTCTGCTAGAATCATGCATATAAGGCCCACCCCTAATAATTATTTTGTCAATCAAGAAGATCAATTCAATAGACGGTTTCACAATTGAAATTGTGTACTAAATTATTCAGCCAGATCAAATGTAAAAAACGTTAAGTTATGGGGGATAATTAAAAGTAATTAGTACTAAGTACAAGTAAGAATAATTACCTGGTTTCGTATTTATTGAGGAAATGGGTTTCATGTTGATTTTGAAAGTATTTATAGTTTTGGAGTCTTGAATATCTTTATTCAAAGCATTCCATATTTTAGGACCACAAAAATGTTATTGAGTATTTTATTTGTCGTTTGTAATTTTTTAATCAAAGCTATTCAAAGTCTTAATTAAATTTGTTAAATATTTGCTTGGTGTGAGACAAGTAATCTGCAGTTTAAGAGATTCTCTAATTTGTTACAGTTTGGAGAGTCCCATGGAGAATTATTAAGATTAAAAGTGTTATCGGTAATGGGTAATGGGATAGAGTGTTTCTTTGAGTGTTTTCTCTTTGTAAAGTGAGTATAATTACATTAAGAGAAAAAATAGTTACATTGAGTAATTCGGAATTTAATGTTTGAATAAGTGCATTTTAAGTTGGAATGTGAAAGAAAAATGTTTGTATCATTAGCAAACAGAAC
Organism: Ophioderma brevispina; assembly: GCA_023653785.1. NCBI lineage: Eukaryota > Metazoa > Echinodermata > Ophiuroidea > Amphilepidida > Ophiodermatidae > Ophioderma > Ophioderma brevispina. Next base: position 20,625 of record JAMKCH010085673.1, read on the forward strand.
AAAGGAGTGCTGTTTGGAAGAAAACGGAATGTTATTAACATAGAGAAGAAAGAGCAAGGGACCAAGAATAGAAGCCTGAGGTACACCACAGGGAACTGGAAGGAGATCAGGAGAATGAGAATCAAAATCAGTAAATTGCCATCTGTTAGAACGTTAGCTTGAAAGAAGATCCAGAGCAATCCCACGGATACTGTAATTAAGTTAGAAGAATGTTATGGTCAATGGTATTGAAAGCTTTGGAGAGATCTAAAAAGATGCTAATATCATGTTTATTAAGAGCGAGAGGAGAAGATATATATCGTTGTAAATATCCAGAAGTGCAAAATCAGTGGAATGCTCTTTGCGAAAGCCATATTGATCGTCGTGGAGAATGCGGAAGTGAGAAAGAAAATTGTCGAGCCGGTTGTAGAGAAGACGTTCAAGCATCTTAGAAAGACAAGGGAGCAAAAATATTAGACGATAATTAGAAAAGATATGGGGGATCATCCTTTTTGAAGACAGGGGTCACTTTCGCAATTTTGAGGGCCGAAAGAAAGACACCAGTGAACAAAGACATATTAAAAATATGAGCCAGGGGCTTGGTCAGACCAGATGTTTTTGATTAATTTTTTATACCTAATGCAATTCCATTTTCACATGAAACCACTCGATATATGCTCAATAATTACTATACAGCGTGACATAATTACAATATAACCATCTCACCTTCACTCTGTACCATTTGCGTTATTATGTGCTTTATCATGTGCTTTAGAGTAGGTGCAAAATGTATAATGAAATTATGCCTACAGCGTATATCGCACAACGTTTCTTAGTATGGGTTCTTCTTTAAACCCCCAAGTTCCAATATAACATTTAGTAGCAAGTCCCTCAAATTATTCTGACAGACAACTTCTGACGTACGGGAGTCACAAATAGCGAACTTGTGTCAATGTGTCACTATGAGTTACAATATGCTCATCCTCCAAGGACACAGTTCAGTGGGCTGTACTTGGGCATGCGTTGACATGAACTGACCTTGAGTGCTCTGGGCATCATATATCATACCTAAAAACCAGGGGGTGAATTTCTAAATACGCTGATGAATGGAAGTTACTGAACTATGCTATGGGAGTTGAGACAACTCTAGCTCATAGTCTGTGTCTCTTATGCCGAAGTTTGTGTAACTCTGCTAACAAGGTCCGTGTTATCTCGTTTCCTGCAAGAAACGGTTCTCCATATTGCTACCCGATATCGTGGATTTGTAGCACCGTAAATCACTGGATTCACAGATGAGTTCACGCAGTTAAACAAAGTCCCAAGAAATATCAAGATTTTACTTTGTTTATCATCTAGAAGTTGTGTTCCACTAATTGAGTTAATAATGGTGTTTAATATGTTAAACTGCCAAGGTGCCAAACATAAGAAAAATACGACACCGGTGATAATCAACATTTTAGCGGCGCTATTTCGAGCACGTTTGACTCCAAATTGCGCGCAATCTCTCTAACTTCGGAATGTCCAGGTGTTTGTTCAAGTGGACGGACTCGGCCGTGTCCAAGTTTCTTGATGATTCTTCCATACAATACTGCGCTGATTAATAGTGAAGTTACAAACGAACATGTCTGCAGTAAGTAAGAAAATATTGACCATGATTTTGAGGATCCAGAACATAAGAATATCGCATTTGGCAGATTTTTATAAATTGGTCGAGAAGGCCAAAGAATGCAATACCGGATTAATTTAGTCGAATTGCCAATCCCTAACCCAATGCCAATGAAAAAAGCTATCACCCACGCCGCTAGAATAAGTTTCAAAGTACGTCGTTTACTGCTAATGAGACGGTGTTTGACAGGGTGACAAATGCTGACGAAGCGCTCGAAACTGACTAACGTGACGAACCCGATGGAACCGAAGTAGCACATATAGGTGATGATGTTACTCAACACGCAGCCAACACCAGAACTGAAAGGCTCGCTGTACATATACGGGGATCGAACACTGGTCCAGAAGGTTCGAATCGCAACGCATACGATGAAACACAAATCCGATAGAGCCAGGTTGCCGAGATAAAACGCTGTAATTGTTCGCATTTCTCGTATTCTTGCAAGAGTCAACAAGAAGATGCCGTTTCCAAGAAATCCTGCGACGAGTATGAAGGGAATGAAGTAATTAAGCAGCAGGAACTCACCTGTGTTGTACAGCAAACCCATCTGAGATATTGTCTCGTCAGATAAGAATAGAAGCGGCCACACCTTATCTGGTGGACATTCACTTGAAAATGGAAATAAAGGAAAGTTCGCATCGTTTGCTGTTGGTGCTTCAAACTCATTCCTTGAATCATTGGCAGAAGATGTTGTCAAACTAGTTGACGTAGACATTATCGTTGTTGTTAATTACTAGTGCAGTTCCAAAAAAACACACAAAAGGACACGCAAGGACGTGTACCAATCTAGATCTCAAATTCACAATTAAAGTAAAATATCAATTATAGAACATAAAAATGATCTTCAGGAGATTTCAAGCAACATGCAGAATTCCAAAGCAACATGCAACTGCAGTTTCAAAATAAGGGCATAGTCCAGAAATCGTGTATCTGCTGTCATTTTACAATCTTAGCAGACATCGCTCTTATTGAAGTCGGAAGGCACGATTAGCCAGTGCCGTGAAGAATAGTAATTTGGTCATGCAATGGTCCTTATTTACATTGCTAGTTTTTATCCATTCGGTGAATACCAAGTCACGGACATTACGCACTGCACATGTCAGAGAGATACGATCGAATGCACATGCGCTGTAACTGGATTTGTCGATGATTTGTAGACGCTTTAATGCTGTAGAAAAGGGATAACAATTATCATCTATTTGAAAAAAAACACACTCTTCTATCATTATAAATAAATAGCCTGAGTTTGTGCTTGCAACAAGAAACATAACAGGTTTCCCTAATATGAATATAAAAATTCTGATTTCTATCAAAATATCCCCATATGAAAGGATTAAGCTGAGAATTGTTTTTTGTACAAAAAATGTGAAATTTCTAATCTACTATAGGAGCAAATATAAATTCAGCCCATATTTTATATTAAAATTAAGCAAATCAAAATCTTAATCATTTTGACCATTTCGGGTGGATCACTGATAGCGTCTTTAATCTATTACTGGACTCACCGATATGCAACGGTTTCCGATATCTTTGAATAGGAGGAGCAGTGGCACAGAATGGGGCATTAAGGAGGGGACTGCGCTACAAATGATACAATGGGATAAGAAGTCTATAATCACATGACTTGCCTATATAGCGGATCACTCCACCGGCGTATCCAGACCTGCAATCTTGGAAAAAATTAGTTGCAACACCCACCACAATTTGCTACATTGCTCATCCGGGACAGAGTTGAGAGCCTACAAATCCCTGTTATCACTCAACTGAAAGCCCCGACCTTCCACTTCAACTTACCCTTCCCCTACCCCCATCAATCAATGTTGGGGTAATTTTGCAAGACAGCTGATGATGATACCCCATTCAACATTGATTGGGGAGGCGGGGAACAGTTTTACGAAAATCGTTAAAAGTGTTCCAACATTTTTTTCCAAGATTGTGGCTTTTTGAGGGGATACAACGTCGGGAAACCTGTTGCATATCGGTGTTTCCAACATTATATTAAAAGGGGCACCTCCCAATCCTCAGTCTAGACCCCACCTTTCACACCATCGAAGCTGCAATTTTAGAATCATTAGAAAACTTGATTTTTCTCATATCATCTGCAAAATATTTTGACTGATTCGTTCCCATTTTGATGCAACATGTTAAAATATGGTTTGTTTACGGTAACCGGAACATTTGTACAGTATTCTATGGGATATTTTAATACACACAATTATGCGATGGTCCGAAACGGAGAAAAATGTACGTTGTAATCAGGTGGGACATCTTTAGTTCCAAAACACTTGATTTAAACTACTGGATGACTGAGAATAAATCTACATTCCTATAAAGAACCATAATCCATATTTCAGTCTCCTGTAAAATACGCATATTAAGTAGCTCATTTGCATATTTCTGTGTTGCTGTCGTAGATGTGATAATTGCACTGTAACTGATTAAACCTTCAATGAACAATATTCGTAGATAGTTAATATCCATTCAGAATTAAATTGGGTAACCCAATTTGCTATCAACCAATAAAATCCAGAGGTTGTAAGAACCGAAAATATAGCTGAATATTAATCAGAATTGGTATTTTGGCGGCTATTTTGTTTGTAAGTAAAAAGTAGGGTGGCCCAAAAATATTTCAAAGAATATAGTTTATGCAACATAAAACACTATATGTAGTGAATATGTGACAGGCACTTGGCAAGTACATGTAGTTTAGTTGTGACCTGGAATGTACATGTCTATTAACCCTAATATTTAGGTCTATTATACCTAATAGTTAGGTCGCGCTGCCCGCAAAAGGGTAACCAGTGCAGTGCGACGACTTTGGCACAGCTGCGTCAAATAGAGATAGGAGGAATAGGACGCCATATCCTGGGACAGAGTGATGGCACTTGTAAGCAGCATGAGGAAGAGATGTCAGGCTGTAGTAGCAGCATACGGGAGTTCAACTCACTATTGGGGTAAGTTTAATTTTTCATGGTTGTTTTGTTCATTGCCAAACTGTCTTTACTGTTCTGTTCACATCATAAGTCTATTGAAGTACCACCGTGGCGTGGATTATGTTGATGAGCCCAGATTTGCCACATTTCCTTCCTGACCCCACCACAGCTCTAAAACTGGCTATAGTTACAATTGAGGTAGCATTGTAAAGCAGCAAGAACAAGCTTTGCAATGGTACACAATAAAAATCACAGTGGAAGATCCGTCTTTAACCAGCTGATAGTTACATCGTCTAGGTCGATCGGGCGTGGAATTCCTCTTGGGGACCTGTAGACCTCACAGTCGTCAATGATGTGGCTAATGGTTTGTGGCTCTCCAAAATCGCAGTTTAGGTGAAAGTTCCACACCGATCTTTTGAAGGAAGTGCTTTGTACGCCACGCGAGCCAGTGCTGAGTCTGTTGAGGTTGACACATGCTTTCCTATCAAGGTCTCTACCTTTGGGCTTGACAATCGACAATCTACTTTAGGATCAAGGTAGAGGATGACCATTGCTCAGATCATGCGTCATTGATCCAGGATGATCCATAGGGATGCTGTGACTGCAGTGTCATGGATTGGGTAGCAAAGTGATTCCGTGGAATTCGCTAATCCGCAAAAGGTGTTGGTAGCCTAGGGATTAGGATACCAGGTTCATCACACTTTTTGGCGAGCTTGATCGTCTGAAGGTTCCTCCCTAAGGTTTGCAGAAGCTGTGCCAAACATAATTGGAAGACATTCTACAGGCGTCTCCAAAAGGCAACCACTAACCAGTCTCATCGCATCATTCAGAACGGCGTACAATCAATCTTGTGTGAATATACACTGTGACCCCATACTGGTGCAGCGTATTCAGCAGTTGAGTAGGCCAAAACAACAGTCGATGTATCTAGAGTATGAAAGGATGCACTCCATCCAGTCCCTGCGAGCCATCTGAGGAGGTTAACACGAGACTAAGTCTTGGCAGCGACTGCCTTAGTGTGTTGATGGAAAGGCTGCGGTCCATTGTGACGTCAAGGTACTTCGGTCTTGGCTATTCTATTTTTTGCGAGCGATTTTGCAAGACGGAAAACAGAGCTCACGATCTTGGTTCCTGAGTTTCAAATGCCATCGATGGAAAAATTGGCTTACAGTGATTAGGTCGTTCTGCAACACTGCTTCTTAGGTCTCAAAAGAATCAGAAGCTATTCCAAGTATCGTCTGTGTAGGAGTACTGAGAACAATCTCCTTGGGACATATCCAGAGGGTGTTTTGAATCAATCCCACAATGCATTGTATTGTGCCTATACTGTACTGTACAAAACTTATGTCAGTACTTGGGGATAAAAAGTGTTCCAAAAGTACTAATGCTTTGTGGGCGAAAATGAGAATAGAAGTCAGGATTTTTATGTGCTAAGAATAGGATTTTTGTGGGATCACATGACCCTGTTGGGGTGAAATTTCCCAAAACTGGTGCATTGTGGGATTTACTCAATACACCCTCTGGGACATATCTGAGACATGAATGTTGAAAAGACTGGGTGCCAGGACAGAACCTTGTTGGACACCATTCGGAAGTTAGCGCTTTCTACTGCATTGCCCATTTGATGTCTCCAGGACGAAAGATCTGTCTTGGATGAGCAGCGTTATGGACTTGACAACCCTGTTTGAGTAGCTTGGATTCAGCTTGGATGCGGGGTAGATTTGCCCCGACCGTATCATTGATCCTACTGAGTATCAGTCTCTCACGCAGCTTGTATGTACAATAGCAGCGAGATGGTTCTGTAACTCTTTGGCTCATTTGCTGGTTTCTTGGGCTTCAGGATCGCAATGATTTTTAAATCTTGAGGGAATAGTCCCATACAAGTAGAGAGGAAGAGTTGGAGCCATCGCAGAGCTTCAGGTGCCATATTCTTCAAGAATTCTGTATGGATGTTGTCGTTGGCAGGAGGTTTCCTATTCTTGAGAACTTTATTTGCTTCGGTGATCTCATTATAGGTGAATTCATGGCTGTTTGTAGAAGCTGTTTAATCTCTTTATCAACAGCATGAGCGTGGGCTTTCGCCTGTGGAATGTGGTCTTGCCACTTTCCATTGTTGAAAGTAATGAGGCGATGGAATTTGCAAACTAACTCCAGAAATGTATGGCTTTCCAAAAATGTGCACACTTTATGTGGTGACTTTATAAGAAGCACGTGAGGCTTAAGAGGGGTAAATTGCAAGACTCGTGATCCTGATACCATTGTAAATGTTAAGTTACACTGCGGTCAATGTATTTTGTGTCTCTGGCAAGACACTTAATCCTCATTGCCTCGTCGATCCGATTGATATGGGGGAGCTATTACGAGGAATTTTACAATCTAAGTGCTGAGAGACACTTAGATTGTAAAAATGTACTCAAAACGTAAACTAAACAGCTGATTGTGTTACACGCTAGTACAGAATAAACAAGAATAGTCTTTAAAAAGAAAAACATCGCTGAGAGGCTGTTTTATCTCTGGAATTGCATTGAGTTTGAGTAACAGCATTATTATTTTATAAAGATGTTAATGGGTGAGAAAAACGAAGCCGCTCCTGGATGTGAATGGTTTTGGCGACATTGGCGTACCGTAAAGATGAAGTCGGTCAATTGTTATGAACGAAAGGATTTGAGAACATAGTGACCTTTGACCTCAGGTCAACTGTACAGGTCATGGTGCAAAATATCGCGATTTATAATCCACAATAATTTCAGGGAAAGGCTTTTTTTATCTTAAGCCGAATTTTATACGAAATTTTATAACAATTACCGAATCAGATTTCAAGCCAACCAATTACAGTTTTATTTCCATGCCAGTAACTAAGATACAAATACATGGATTTTTTTATTTTTATCTTTTGTTTTATTTTATTTTTTTATGTTTCGGATTAGCATATCACTGCTTATAATTCTGTGGCCTTGTTTTACTTTCACGGATGAGGTAATAAACAAAACACACCGTCATGTCCTGCGAAATCGTTATATTATTGAAATATCTTTTAAGATTAAAATATGCATAATATAAGAGGTTCTTAAAAGGTTATCTGAGAGGAATAATTGTTTCTGATTTCCATGGATTTTAATTTTGATAACATGAACCTCTTTGTTTTGACACACACATTATGTTTGTAACCATACTTTGAAGAAAAAAAACAATCTGAGCGGTAGTGTTGATAAATTCATTTTTCCTGATGTTTATAGTGACACATTAGACACAAAATGCAAAAAGCATAAAGAACAATATTTATGACTTGTTTCGACTTTTTCAAACCCTACTGGCGTCAGTTGTTCGTGAAGGTTATTCAAATTCAAAATTCACTCATGATTGTCAATCAGCGCAAGCTTCAGCAGTGAAAGCTCTCGCTAATATCAGCTTGACAGCGTATCTCTGTGAACCTTTCAAAATCAGATCTGTTTTGTCAAGCTTTATTAGCTATTTAGCATCCTACGTGCAAAGCTCTGCAATATAGGAAGGAACATGAAAAACAATTCTCCCAATAAAGGCCGAATAGGCTATTTCTCTGTACAATTCAGCATCTTAAATCCTTGCTCCCACAAAAGATTAATAAAAAAGGGATTTTTTGAACGTGCTACATAACAAATTAAATGGAACGCCTGGTTATAAGGTAGTGAGAGGCGGCAGTGAGCACATTTTGAAATGATGGTTTTGCACACTCCCATTAGTATATGGGGGGTCCACATGTACCCCCTCCCACCGAAAACCACTTTGTCGGTTAAATTTTTTACCAAAACTCTGGTCATTCATGGGGTACATCAACACGACCACAAAACATGAAAAAAATGAAAATCCAATCGGTTATACCTGTTCAAAATGGTGGTCCAAAAACCGATTTTCACAACGAGCACCCAATTCTCCTGAAAAAAAAAGAAAAGCCACTTTCCCGAATGATTTTATCCATAAAATTTTGCTCATAATAGGAAGACATAATACGATATAATTCCAATACGATTTAAGGGACAAAACAAATTTTGAATAGTGCTAACAAAATGCTTAACTATGGTAGGCCCCTAATTAGCATAATCGCCAGGGCCGATTTGAATTTTTTCCACTAAAATATGCGCAATTGACATTTAGGCCCCCTCACAAATGATCAGTGGTTGCGCCAGACTTCTCTTTCTGTGGGGGCAAACAGGGTAAATAGTGATTTTTTTGGGGGGGGGAAGTGAAATTTGAGGGAGCAAAATATCCAAAATTCAGTGATTTCAGTGATTTTTGGGCCAAAATAACTGATTTTTGCCAAAAATACATCATTTATCTTCTGGGGGACGGGGGGAGGTGGCAAGAAATAAATAGGTGGCAATTTCCCACCCCCCTGCCCCGTGGCGCCGCCACTGCAAATAATGAACGGTCTCTAAGGCCAAGGAAAAAAAGACAAGTTTGTCTCAGAAGACCACGTGCGCATTTTGTTTAAAATTGGTTTTGACCGCATATTTTTTTTTAGGTTTTCCTCACTTTATTTTTTTTTGTAAAAAATTTCAGAAAAAAAATCACATTTCTTCTGTCACAAACTTTTTTTTTCTTTTGGCCTAATAAGATTCTATCAATTTGAGCGAGCATGACGATGGACCAATCTATGGCAAGCTGATTGAACCACAACCCAGATATAAAACTGTTTACAAACAGTTTACTCTCGATAAACATAATCACTGGTAGTTTTTCCCTTGAAAAACATAGTTTATCAAGAGAAAACATCTTTTTTTATCTTGAAAAACACGGTTTATCAAATTGATAAGCATTGTGTTTTTCTCTCGTTAAACGTACAAGATAAACTTAGTTTATTTAGATGAACTTAGGGTAAGTGCAGGTAATACCAGACCGCAGGTAATACCGGACATCGGACTAATTGGCCATATTTTGTCCTATATACCAACCAGTCTCAAATATGCCACCATTTTTGTTAAAGGGGAATGGCCCGATTTAAGAATATGAAGTTTTCATCTTAATAGATTGGCCTTCACTCCAAAATCCCATCTGTAAAGTTTGGCGCCGATATTTCAATTCGTTTTGATGCGAGAGCTAAAATTGTGATTTTGTAAGCCACCATAGAGTACTGTGTAAAATTAATATTGGTCGACCAAAAAGAAGGCCCATTTTCACTCATAACTTCCAAACCAAACATCCTTTGGCTCTAAGATTTCACAGGGTAAATGAGAAAACTAGTAGCTTTCTTCTGATACCAAAATGTTGACCACATCCAGTAAAATCTGGGGCTTCTGGGGACGAGGCTATTAGCGATCGGGCCATGGACCTTTAATCTCTTCTACATGCAACAACTAACATGGTGATAATTGTAGTGCGGCTATAAATTTAGGCTTGAAAATGACAAAATTTACTCCGGATATGAAAATTATAGACTCCCATTTTTTCCTCTGATATAAAATTTCAGTTTTAATAAAATGCAGTGGTAACAAAATGGAATTTGTCAAGGAGCACAAATATGTATGTATTTTAACAAGATATAGTGGGTCACTGAAACCTAACTAATGCATTTTGTAATCAGTAACACATAGTCCATAGATATGGTAGAAGGGCTGCAAATGAAGCCCATGCATGAGAAAGCAGTGCAGGTAATATCGGACACTTAAAGGTGCATTTCGTTATAGCACCTTCATTTTTTATGGTTCACTAGATATCTTCAAGAAAAGGTTATTTCCAAAATTTCAGTTAATTCTAACGAATTTCTTCTGGAGTAGATCGAATATGCAGGTAAGATTAGGCACACATACTATATACTTATCTGCTTATACCAACAGTTCAGATGAGGTCATAAAAATCTCAACTTGTTTGAGGTAAGTCGGGGAGGAGAGTGTGGATAACGAAATGCCCCTTTAAAGTATTTGGGCGCTTTTTAGGACCAGCATAAAAATATATTTATTTAAAATTTAATGCAGACGGTCCGTATCAACGAAAAACAATTGATTTATGACCCAAACTATATTTTTTAGCGTTTTTGATGCTTAATCACTGTTTTTTTTAATAACATATAAAGTCAATGGTGTCGTGTCCATTATCACCAGCACTGCAGGTAACATCGGCCGCAATTGGGATGACGTCATTATTTGCATATTTCGGTCTAATAAGACTACAAGTGACCTTGATTTTTCATGCAAATAAAGGTTTAAAGGTGTTAGTGTGGAATAGAATGAATCAAATTTTCTTTGTGTAAACTGTGTTCATGTTTTTGCGATTTTTTTTCTCTCGATAAACTCAGTTTATCAATTAGATAAGCAGTGTTTTTTTTTGGAAAACCTATCTTTTTCTCTTCAAAAACTTAGTTTATCTAGATAAACTTAGTTTTTCTAGATAAACTCGGTTTTTCTATGGAAAAACGTGTTTATCAAATCAGTAAGCTAAGTTTTTGAAAAACAGTTTTTCTCTCGATGAACTAGGTTTATTTAGAAAATATAGTTTATCAAGAGAAAATCCATGTTTCTATAGAAAAGCATAGTTTATCAATAGAAAAGCATAGTTTATCAATAGAAACACATAGTTTATCTAGAAACACATAGTTTATCCATAAAAAATTTTTATCTAGAAAAACTTAGTTTATCAAGAAAACCTTGCTTAGGCAAAAAAAAATTGTTTGATTGTCCTCATCCGACCGACCCTAATTTTGGAAATCAGGAAAAAGGTTTTTTTCTCCTTTTACTGTGCAAAAGAATACCGACCCTAATTTTGAAAAAAATTCCTAAAAAGGTTTTTTTTCAATTTTAACTTTCTAAAATGTAAAAAAGATGATGTTTAAACAGTTTCTTAGCATGTTAGTTGGGTTTCATAATGTACAAAGATGCATTTTTGAGTAAGAATCAACTTGATTTTTAGGTTTGATTAACTATTAATACAAACAAACATGTTCCAATACAGTTTGCTAGTGACATAAAAAAAAAACTTTTCCGACCGACGGCAGACCACACTCTAAAAGTCATCTATGGACAATCAAACAATTTTTTTTGCCTCATTAAATCTTTTAGAATAAGTGTTATCTAAAAAAAAAAATTTTTCAAGAGAAAAAACTATATGGTTATAACCATTTGTGGCAATTTTCTAAAAAATAAAAAAAATTATCTAGAAAATAAAAAAAATATTTGTCAAGAAAAAAAAAGTTGTTAAAGAGAATAGTGTTTATCTAGGAAAAAAACATATTTTTCTCTTGAAAAACTTAGTTATCTAGATAAACTCGGTTTGTCTATGGAGAAAAAACGTGTTTATCAAATCAGTTAAGTAAGTTTTTAAAAACAGTTTTTCTTTCCTCGCTGAACTAGGTATTAGAAAAATAGTTTATCAAGAGAAAATCCATGTTTAGAGAGAAAAGCATATTTTATTAACAAGAAAACACATAGGTTATAGAGAAACACATAGTTTATACTAGAAACAAAGTTTATCTCGAGAAAAAATGTTTATCTAGAAAAATTAGTTTATCAAGAACAACATTGCTTATCTACAAAAGTGTTTTAACAACTTTATTTCTAAGAGAAAAACTATGGGTTTATCTATAGAAACATAGTGCCAACAAGAGAAAAAAATACATTTATATCCCTAGAAAAAAAAATCAAGAGAAAATAGTGTTAATCTAAAAAATAAACTTATTTTTCAAGAGAAAAACTATGAGTATTAATAGAAAAGCACATAGTATTTTATCCAGATAGAAAAACTATATGTCTATCTAGAAAAAAATCGTGTTTGTCTCGATCTAGAACAAGTTTATCAGAGAAAACTTTATCTAGAAAACTTAGTTTATCAAGGAAAAATATAGGTTTATCTAGAAAAACTTAGTGTATCAAGAAAAAAAACTGTCTATCTAGAAATATTGTTTTTCAAGAGAAAAAACGGTTTATCTAGAAAACATGTTTTTACGGGGAAAAAACTGTGATTATCTAGAAAAAAACATAGTTAAACTGTTAAGACTAGAAATAAACTTAGTTTATTCTAGAAAAACATTTTTTTTCTGCGATAAAAATGTGTTCCTATCAGGCCCGTAAGCGGGGGGGGGGGGGGGTGCGGGGGTCCGGTCACACCCCCCAAATTCCACAAAAGGGGGAAAAGGTCCACTTTTGCTGAATTTGGGATAAAAAGGTCTAAAATTTAGCCGAAATTTTGCACAAAAAGTCCACTTTTTCGAAGTCCCGCACCCAGCATCCCCACAAAAAAGTAATCCTGGTTACGGCCCTGATTGTTTTTCTATAGAGAAAAAATTGTATTAAAGGGCCATGGCCCCGATAATGCGGAGGAAACTCGAAAAAAAATGTGGAAATGCATTTTTTAAACTTAGATATCAGGATAGTGTGTAGAATTCAATATCAAACTGCTTAATGTTGAGCAAACCACAAATATTGAAAAATATGAAATGTTGAGGACATTTGTAATACCGTCTCTCCCCGAAATAGCCTACAACGGACGGCGTCTCAAAAAATGCACTAAAACAGTGGATTGTGGTGTACACCAGTATAAAAATAAACAAAGATCAATAATGTTTGTGTTGAGGTCAAAATGTATTGAGCATGATGACAATATACGCTGGAAATCTGTGAGATTCACCGGGAAAGGCTTTTTTTGATCTCAAGTCGGAATTTTTGATACGCACGTTAGAAATTACAGAAGCAGATAATACGCCTTGTCTTTAATACACGGATTTCAAGCCAACCACTTGCAGGTTATGTTCGCATATCTATGCCGTACCAAAAAATATACAAAATATGGAATTTTGATGAGTTTTTTCAATATTAAATCACAACACAAAAAACCCAACAAAAGGGGGGATTTTTTTCTTGAAAAACTAAGTTTCCAAAAAAACATTTTATCACCAGTACATTTCACAATATTACTCCCCCAAGTTGTTTTCCCCTCTTAAATTTTCTCTACATCATTTCTATCTCTATCCCCCCTTATACCACAGTGTAATCATACCACAGCAAGATATGTTGTCCAGTCTGTCCGCCCCCTTTTCCGATCCGGTATTCCTGTTTTTTATTATATTATTGTTACAAACACACACCACACACATTATAATTATCTTCAATTTTATATCAAACTGTGTTAATTTTGTACTGTTCGTGTATTATTTTACTTGTATGTTTTCTAGGGCCAGCAATAAATATAAGCCCCACGGGGTTGTCCATTATTGGTATAGGCAATCAGATCGCTCAAGGTCTTTTCAGCTTAAAAAAAATAGTTTCAATTGTAACTTTGCTTTTGTACATTATATATGTACAGTTACATACTTTTTGTTTATATGATATGTATGCTAAATAAATGAACTGAACTTGAATAAACATAGTTATTTTATAAACTATGTTCAGGAAAAAACTTAGCTTATCTAATATAAAATAGTTTTCTCTTGATAAAATTAGTTTAAAAAAGTGAAAAACTATATTTTTCAAGAGAAAAACATGTTTATCAAGAGAAAAACACTGTTTATTCTAGATAAACACAGTTTATCGGGGTTGGATCTGGTTCACTCGGCTTGCCATACCCCAATCATTCCGCCAAATCAATATTAAGCAGGTGGCGGTGCACTAACCTCGCACTTTTTGCAAAATAAGCCAAGGTCCAGGCAGCGCACGTGAATAGGATACCATATTGTGAACTTTGTTTTTGACATAAGGTTGAGGCACGGCCTGTCACGGCGGCATCTTCACGAATAGCAACGGTACACAAATTGCAAGGACTGTGTGTGATGAGATGTGAAGCTTGAAATTTCCGATTGGAAAATGTCAGATGACAAGGAGAATTCCGGGAACAAGGAACGGAAAAAAGATTGGTCGCGGTAACAGAGAAAAATAATAGTGATAAAAATGTAATGATGTCCGCAGCCACGTTCCAGGAACGAAGAGGGGGGTGGAATATGGCAGTAGTCGAGCACCGAGCAGAGGCCAAAAGCAGGGGAAGTTCAGCGATCAGAGAAAGGTGAAAAGTCCGGACAAGATCGACCGGACATGCGTGACCGAGAGCGGCCTCGTGAGAGTACTGATATGATAAAGTAAATGCATGTGGATTCATGTATCTGTAAAACCTAGAAGACAAAGTAATCATAAACTCCCACACAAGTCTCACAAGGGATGCCTGCCTTGCCTGGTATTTGTAGACCTGTGGGCAGACTCTAGTACAACGGAGTCATGCTGAAATTTCGGGCATGTTAGACAAGTCATTATCAATCTTTTTGCATTTAACTTTACGAATCACCCTCCTTCTAGTATAACGACGTACATAAGTCAAATAGTGTAGCACGAATCCCGAACGAAATCTCCAAAATTCCTGCAAATAGTATTTTACTCGAAGAAACAGAATTGCAGAGATAAAGAAACAAGTACAAAGTGTAGTGCATGATAAAAACTGCGGCATTAGGGTGATTTTTCTTAGTGTAATTGACTTCCGATGCAGCACTGCGTCGACTAGTCCATGAGTCTATACACTATATACAGTGCTTGATTGCCTACGGCTTTTTCAATGCATTATTGGCCTTTACGTCGTTCCGACCACCAATGTCAAAAAAAGACGTAAAGTTCCCTGTACTAGCATGACTCCTGCTTATGTACAATTATCATATGCCATGGACAAAATTATGGCTCATTATCCATTAAGTTTCACGCTCATGTGAATAAATATACCTGATTCACCTTGAAAGTATTCCTAGAGTGTTATCAACAAACAGGATAGTCGTAAATATCTAAATCAACTTTTGTGAAGTGATATTTAATTAAATTCAAGAATTGTACATAGGCTAAAGATTTATGACCGGTGACTAAGTCCTGATTTGATTGCTTTAGATTGTATTTACAATTGGTATAAAAACTACCAGGTAAAGGTAGAGGAGTGTTTAGCAAAAGCACGGTGTATATAAAACTTGGAGGTGACATGTGGTCAGTGGTGCAAAATTTGACGGACTACAAAAAATGTCACAGCTGATACACAGTATAATGTTTTGGGAATCACTATAATAGAATGTTAAGGCATTACTGTTAAAGAAACGTCATGTGAAGGCCCAATTATTGGGACGCGGTATTTGCGGTTATTTATGCATGTTTGTGTATTAAGTTGTTTTATTCGTACATAATGATCATTGCCATGATGCGCTGTCTTAATCGCACGGAATTAGACTGGCATAAGCGTGCATAAGCGCGTTTGGTATTAAGGCGCGATAATGCTGCGCAGTGCATCGATTAATTTACTTGTACTTGGAAGTTTACAATGTTTAAAGGGATTAGCAGCGATTTGCTGATTGGAAACATCCGAAAAATCATCATTTTTGTTACTGGCATGGATATGCAAACATAACCGGCAAGTTGTTGGCTTGAAAATCTGTTGTATTAAAGTGACAGGAGGAGATTTTGTAGGATACGAATTTCTCTCAAATTTCACTGGATTGGTTGTAGACCACATAACGAGAACATTTCGAAGGTTTATGGACAAACAGGGGCCAAAAGAAAACAGAAACCTTGTTTGACATGCCTGCTATCGTAATCGTTCCCCATAGAAGGGGGGGGGGACTGTAGTGAACAGATCTTATGTGAGTGTGCCAAATCCAGATAAAATTGTGAATTTTGGTACACAAGTACTTTATACCTTGATAATCAAAAAATTGATGGAAGCACTTACCACACCCCTTTCATGGCCCCAGCTTGGATTTCAAGGTTACACAGGGGTAAAATTTTTAAAATGTTCCGATTGTGTTGAAAAGCACACCATGATGTCTGTCTGGTTACAAGGATTCCAAAAAGGTATAGTTGCTAATACCTGAGACTTATAGTTTAAGAATTAATGGGGTAAAAACTGTAAAATGGTAAAAAAAAAGTCAAAAATTAAAAGTTGCTCCAATTTTTGTAAAATGTGGTTCAAAATTGTTGGTTTAGCTAATAGAATGAAATAAAGGACTGTTTTGACTATCTTACGTGTCTGGTTATTAACCAAAATGGCGAATAAGTCAACAGATTGGAGCTATTGGATTCTATTGACCTGTGACCTATTTTGTTGGATAACGTGAAAACTAAGCATAACAAGATAAGGCAAACTATTCCTTATTTCAATCCTCTAAGCTATATAAACAATTTGCAACACATATTAACTGAATCAAAGAAACTTTAACTTTTGACCCGTGTACACACCAAAATTGGACTTTTTCACCATTTTTACAATTTTTACCCAAAAAAACTAAAAAATTAAAAAAAAAAAAAACTATACATTTTTGGAATCCTTGTGACCAGACAAACACAATGGTGTGCTTTTTAACACATTCAAAACATTTAAATTTTTGACCATAAACTTGAAACCCACAGCGGGGGGCCATTGAGTGAGGGTTGGCAAGTGCTTACCATCAATTTTATGGATTATCAATGCCAGTACTTGTGTGCAAAATTCACAATTTTATCTGGAAGCGCACACTCTTACACTACAGTCCCCTGCTAAAAACCATGCTTTCACTTTCTGTCGTGCATGACAGAAACTACTAAATCATCATCTTATTACAAAAAGACGGCGTATTCGGTTATCACTTCACGGGGTGAAGCATTGGTAAGCATTTCAAATATGTAAAAAAACTGGGTTTGACAAAAATTGGGGGCGCTTCTTTCTGGACATCTCCTTGTGTCTCTTTAAAGACAATGCAGTACTTTTCATCTGATTCTTTAATTTCTATACGTGCGTATCAAAATTCCGACTTGAGATCAAAACGTGCCTTTCTTGGTGAATATCAAGATTTTAAGCGTGATATTGTGCCACATGATCAATACGGTTGACCTCAAACACAAACATTATTGATCTTTGTTCTTCATTCCCATGCTAGTGTTAACAACAATCAGCTGTTTTGTAGATGTTTTTGAGGACACGTCATCGCTGTCTGTCTATTTACGGGAGACGGTTTGACAAATTTCCTCAATTAATACTTCATTTTTTTACTATTTGGTGGTCTACATAAAGCAGTTACATGGAATTGTACACACTTATCTCTGGTTTATAAGTTTAAAACAAATGCATAATTTTCAGCACATTTTTCGATTCTCTCGCAATATCGCTGCTAATACATTTAAGCGTATAGTTTACAGCATACGGACAAGTACCTGACAGAAAGAACTTGCCAAGCCCACGGCACTAGTGGGTTTTGAGTGAATTTGAGTGAAAGATGTAGAATCCCACTCAAACCCCACTCAAATCCCACTCGAACCCACTCAGCTAAAAATCAATAACACTACCATGCCCTATGATGTCCCACTCATTTTGGTTTAAGCTTAATTCACTCAAATCTCACTCAAAACCCACTTTTCCCACTCTATGGAATTTTGAGTGAACGTTGAGTGAATCACTCAATTTTTGGCAAGAACTTTTCCGGGGAACTTTGTCAAGTCTTTACAGGCTTATTGAAAAAGAAGTTTACTCATTTTCATTGTGGTTTTGTAAAAAATCTATAAAAAATCCACTAAACTATAATGTCATTAGAAAGAGCCCTTTCTAAATGTCTTACTATAAAAAGTTTTTGGTCCCCCGCCAACTTATGTTGGTGAAGGGGGACTATAGAAATGCTCTCCGTCCGTGTGTGCGTGTGTGTGTGTGTCCCACGCGATATCTTTGGAACTAAGCAAGTGTGGGTGTCCATCTTCGCAACATAGATGTATCTCGAGTACGCGCTGGGTGGGATCCGAAGTGGGTCATAAGTCATGGGTCAAAGGTCAAATGAGGTCAAAAATGTGGTAAAAAATAGGGTTAGATTGCTATAAACCTTGTCAACACAATATCTTTTAATCTAAGCAAGTATGGGTGTCCATCTTTGCACCATATATGTCGCTTAAGTAGGCGGCGGATGAGTTCGGAGATGGGTCATGTGCCATGGGTCAAAGGTCAAATGTGGTCAAAAATTGCTTTAAAAAAAAACCAGGTCAATTGTGGTAGGATGATGAAACTTGGTGGGTGTGCTCAACATTCAGTGGCAAAAATTTTGAAGGTCATTTCAAGGTCATGTGGGGTCATTCAAGGTCAAATCCCCTAAACATGTGGTAGGATGATGAAACTTGGTGGGTGCGGTCAATATTCAGTGCCGAAAATTTTGAAGGTCATTTCAGGGTCATGCGGGGTCATTCAAGGTCAAATCCCTCAACATGTGGTAGGATGATGGAACTTGGTGGGTGCGGTCAATATTCAGTGCCGAAAATGTTAAAGGTCATTTCAAGGTCATGGGGGTCATCCAAGGTCAAATCACTATGCATGGTTGTATGGTCATGAAACCTGGTGGGTGCAGTCAACATTTTATGCCAATTTTTTTCAAGGTCATTTCTGGGTCATCTGGGGTCATCTGAGGTCAATTCACTGCAAATGGTTGTATGGTCATGAAACTTGATGCATGTGGTCAAAATTCAGTGCTGAAAATTTTTAAAGGTCATTTCAAGGTCATGTGGGGCCATCCAAGGTCAAACAACTACAAATGGTTGTATGGTCATGGAACTTGGTGGGTGTAGTCAACATTGATATCAGAATTTTTCAAGGTCATCTGGTCCATCCAGGTATTATCATCACAATCCTCCCTGTGATCTTTAAGTGATGTTACTTTTCCTCCTTTTAACTACCGCGAGAGCGGGGGACCTTTGTGGTTCGAGAACCGCCTTGTTCTAATTTGGTCATGGCAAACCAAAGTTATTATATACTCATTTGAATAAAAGCACCCAATTTTTCCAGCTGCACACATTTGGGTAGCTTCACCAATTCCTATTTAACCTAATCAATAAAATATGAACAGGATATTTTGACCGGTTTGCAACATTATTGTCAAAATGAAAAGTTCACTAACAAATGAAATTTAAAAATTCAAATGCTGACAACACGTAAATTATAATTTCATTCTTGGATCTCCTGTGTGTCTCTCGCACTCCATCGCTTTGGTAGACTTCTCATGAATGAAAAAAAGACCACAGTGTATTTTATGAATAAACATAAATTCTAAAGACTTAATTAAAATAATATACCTGTAGCACTGTTTTATTAACTGAAATAACATTATTGTACAACTTAAAGGTGCATTTTGTGATTCTGTTTTATTCATGGTTCACTAGATATCCTTTGAGAAAAGCTATTCACAAAATTTGAGTTGATCCTGAGCTTGCGGTTTAAATAACAAATGTTTGTTTCCCGTTGCCATAGGCCGCTGCTGTAATTCCTGTCCGTTTAGGGACAGAAAATACAAAATTGCAAATTTCTTACAGATACGACCGAATTTGCACATAAGATTTGGTACTAAGGTCAACGGTTCAGATGATATAAAAATCTCAACTTTTTCGAGGTAAATCGGGGGTGGGGGGGGGGGGGGGGGGGGGGCGAGGTTGTGGATCACGAAGTGCCCCTTTAAACCAGCTCAGGTTTTCCTGTGAGGCTGTGAGACGTGCATTTCCCAGGAAGGACCTTCCCAAATTCCCCCACTTTTTTGAGCCATGCCTCATTATGAATATTGAATATATTTATTAATCTTACCCTGGCTTTAAAAATTTTCTGTTAATTGTATCACTGTAGGTGATAAGTCGTACTGGGAGTCGCGTGTCATCAAGACCTGACACCATCATGGACGGAATTCTACACAAAGATGATGTGGATGATGACCGAGCTGCTTCAGAACAGACTTTCGCTAGCGAGACGACGGCCGGTTGGGACACGGATCTTGAAATTGATGGTAAAAATCACTGCATACCCATGCTTTAACACAAAAGAAATAACAGAAGTTTTGAGTATAAAATTTAAAAAAAAACTTCTCTTGATGCTATCATGTTTTTGTACTAATCTGCATGTCTCATGATTTAAATGTTCTTTCCATTTCTTTCTAATTCTTTTTCATGCTTGCCGTGTTTCATTCCAGCAACTGTGCTTGCATTTCACCCTACGAAGAGTAAGGACTTTAACTTATGATTTTAGAAAGGTCCATAATATGAAGGATCTGCCAAATATAGATGAATTTCATCTCATATCATCATAGCTCATTGTGGCTGACTCCAATATTTGAGTAATATAAGGGATGCACCATTAGACTCAAGGGGGCATGGAAGATTTTTGAAGAAAAAAGGCCCACTAGTGTATGAAAAAACTTCACCCACCAGTGATATGGAAAAAAAATTCCCCACGGATGATTAAAAAATTAAGAATTACCCACCCACCTCTAAAAAGTGTACTGGAAATAATAAAAATTTTGCCCAACCCAAACTTTTATCCCCCTTGAAATGTAATGGTGCATCCTTAAGGGGTCAGGGTGCACACCACTATTACGCCTCCCATAGACTTTGTATAGAAAATTCATGTTCTATCTTGGACTGTATCTCGAGTTACCTTGCGTTTCAGAAAATGAGAGTTGCACAGTTTATTCGCAAGACTTTCTTTTATAACACATCCAAAATTGATCACAACTTTTCCGTATAAATTTTGCAATATTTAGCGATTTCTCGGAGGACAGTAATTTCGCTACTCAAATTTTCGCCTGAAACCGGGAAATGCCTGTGTGTGTTAATCCGCCAGTAAAAAGCAAAATAAGCTTAAATCAACACATTTTCTTTCAGGAATATCATGCACACTTTCCAAAAAATCAGTAGAGACCAAATTTATGCAAAAATGTGCTCAAATAGTATCAATAACTCAGAATTTTCCTCATGAAGTACGGACTATTGCTGTGATAAATTTTGCCGGAAGTGGCCGCCAAAAGGGTAATTAGTGGTGTGTACCCTTTAAGAGAGAATTATTTTTTGACCCCACATTAATAAAAATTTAAATTGAGTCGTCAAAATTTCACTTTGTTAGCATTTTTAGTTTTCGAGATATGGCTTCTCAAAGATTGCCGACCAATACGCAAACCACTCACTTTTGACTGATTTTTAGATTTAGGCGGTCGTTTTCATATATTTTTTACCCGACTTAAAGCCTATCAGAGTTCCGACGGATCCTTTAAGTAGCTTTAAAGAATCATATTTTGTAATTTACCTTTGCAATGGTGTATAACAACATTTTAATTTAAAACCTGTATGACATTTTAATAGGTTAACAGTTTAATGAAAATCTGATTTTCACCATGTTATGCAAGATGCAGCAAAAACAACATACAAAAAGACCGTTTTCAATTTTTGCTCGATTTTAGCCACTTTTCAGGTGCATGCGACCCTTTTACGTGCTAAAAATTCTCTAAAAATCTGCTCAGAATGACAAAATCAACATAACATTAACAATTAAAAAGCTTAAATCAACACATTTTCTTTCAGGAATATCATGCACACTTTCCAAAAATTCGCTAGAGACCAAATTTAATCAATAACTCAGAAATTTCCTCGTGAAGTACGGACTATTACTGTGATAAATTTTGCCGGAAGTGGCCGCCAACAGGGTAATTAGTGGTGTGTACCCTTCAGCTACAATAAACTACTGTCCCAGGACCATTGTAGTCATATTTTGAAACACTGAATTGATTTTCTCCATTATCCTGGATAATTGAGGCCACTAGAGCATTACGCCAGGGCTCTGACAGTGCCATTTTACTAGTTATGGCTCTGTGTTTTTGTATTCATTAGACTAGACAGACTATATTGGAGCCTCATGTCACAGCACATCGGTTCACCGAGAAGGCATTTTCACCACCGACTTTTGAGCTCCAAGAAACCACAACTATTAAATTGCTACATCCTTGAGGAATTACATTTCACTGTGAACCACTGTCCCATCGCTTATTCTCTGTTTACCCTGTTATCATTTGGACTTTATAGTCATTATTGCGGGATAATTGACACCATGGGAATATCATCCTAGGGTACCTGACACCATAAGAGCAACTGAGACCATGATCAGTTAAAGGGGGATGTAACAGATAAAGCGCAGGACTCATGATCATAAAACGCGAGTTCAAGCCCCGCTATAGTCAACATATTTGTGTCCCTGGGCAAGATACTTAATCTCAATTGCCTCGTCGACCCAAGCGAAATCTGGGGAGCTGTTTATTGGGAATATTACAATCTAAATGCTGATAGGATTGTGCGCTTGGCCAGCTGCCGGCCTAGGTGAAGCGAAATGATTGTGATTTCCTGAAGGCGGCGTAATAATAATAATAATAGGTCAACAGCGCTTTGTCTACTTGCGTAAAAGGCGCTATATAAATCTCATTATTATTATTATTAGAATTGCCTTCACCCAATGTTGGCGATGTTGGATAACATCACTAGTTTTCAAATACATCTTACTAGAATTTTGCTGTTCTCTGCCAGGTTTTGCGTTTATAACCAAAACTGTTCTCTAGATTTGTGGGAGTAATTCCTGAATACCCTTCGCAGGGGTGACAGTTGTTAGTTTGTTGCTTTGAGTTTGTGTATGTAAAGGAGTTTGTGCGAAGGGTTTTTCGTGGTACTCAATGAGTTGGATATCTTGTCTTTAGGGCGTGAAGGGTATTCTGTTGGTGCTATTTTGTGTATAATGTGATTGTGTTTGGAGAGATAGCTATATGTTGTATTGTATGTGAAGTTTGGGTGTGAAGGGTATTCTTTTCGCATAGATTCTGTGTGTTTTTAGAGTGGATGTGTGTAAAGATATATGTGCGTGAAGGGTATTGTTTTGTGGGTCTGTTGGTGTTAGAATCGGTTGTATGTGTGGATTATTGTTGAGATAGGTGTCTATGGTTAGGTGAGTTGCGGTCGGCGCGGTCAAAGTGCCGCGGTCGAAGATGCCGGTTTTGCTATTGATCGCGGTCACGGTGGTTGTTGTATGTTTA
>JAMKCH010085674.1:0-41045 GCA_023653785.1 Ophioderma brevispina
ACTCGCATATCAAAGTAGAGAACACCAATACACATAAATCGGAACAAGGCCCTTACTGGCCCTGACCTTTTAAAATCAGTTGGTGCTCGGTCCAAATTGTTTGACTCAAATCGTTGTTGCATTTGTATGTATATGTGTGTATGTTGTCACTAAAATGTTTTTTTTGTGTTAAAATGGACCCTCAATTGAAGTCAATTTGGGAATAAACTTGTGTCATAGGTGCACCTGGGATCCCCCATATGTTGCTGAGGTCAAAGGTCATTTGCCAAGGTCAAATTGGTCATGTGCCAAGGTCAAAGGTCATATTAGGTCAAGCTGACAATGGCGAAAAATTGTAAATTGACCTCAATTAAAAGTAACTTCAATTGGAACCAAGTTAAACTTGTGTCATAGGTACAACATGGGATTGCTCTTTGTTGATAGGTCAAAGGCCATGTGGCCAAGGTCGAAGGTCATGTGAGGTCATTGGTAAGATAGGCGGGCAGCCCACAGCTATATATTCTTTGAATATAGTTAGTACGAAGCAGAGAATTCAAAATTCCGTCATACTAATCCAATTATGGCCATCAAATATACAATAAGCCACATTATACAATTGGAATCCGTTGAAAAAAATTTAACATCTGCAGGACACTTACGGTTTAACAATGATTTGATTGTTGATTTTAACCGTTAAAGCAATAACAACACATGTGTCCCTCCAAGTTTTGTTGATGAATTGTCCTAGTAAACTACCTGTGAATGGTGAAGGCTCAAAATTGCATATTTTTCACAAAAGAATCGATTTTGGAATTAAATCGGGATCCCCCATGTAATTTAATGGCGGAACTGGAAAATGCCAAATTTCTGTTCGTCCATGTGGACATATGCCACCTCCCTAAAAAGGACCTCTAATTTGACTTGCCTGAACTACTGAACAACTAATGATGAGCCGTAGACACGTATATGGTGCTATTCCCGGCTATTCCATATATTGGAAGGCCGTTTCCAGGATCCGTGAATGTTATCGGGATGTCCCTATATACTTTCCTAATTACAACATTCCTTCTTTTGCGGTACATAGACATGTTCGAGCCTTACTATTCACAGTTCCTCGTTTAATAGCCATTTACCTATATCCAACTGTGGCAGAATATCTCAAATTTTTTGGAAATTGGGGTGCCGTTCAAAAAAATTGCTTACACGTATCAATTTTGTTGCATGTATGGGGAGACATTTGATCTAAGTAAACATCCCTCAGGTATGTTACTGATTTACTTGTTTTGAATCATTGATAGTAAAGGGGCAACTATCAGCAATTTGGCCTAAAGTCTGACTCCCATATATTTTGAAACATACAATTTTTTGTGTGTGTAGTAATTAAAATATAGTCAAAACTAAAGGTAGGCGCCTAACATGCTTAATTCAAATTTAGAGATAATCAGATTTTTTTGTTTCAATGTAGTAAACATTTTATGCACGGTATAACCGTGCCATAGGATATATCTCAAAAAAATGACTCCACTTCAATTTGAAAAATTGGAACAACAAATTCGCAAAAATTTCTTTATCATACCTTTTTTATTAGCTAAACATACAACATAATGGAACAACAAAAGTTATGAACACCACTAGTCCTATATTTTTTTATATTTGAACCTCCAAATTAAGCTGTGTTTTCCCTGTTTTGGGGCTTTGTCCTATTACATTATCCAATATGCATCTCGGATAATTTTGATTTTAAAAGAAGTCTAATACTTGAATTCATGAAGTCTTACTTATTGTGCGAGACATATCAGAAATTCTTGGTCGGCGACAGTAATTGCTGCTATGAGCACAAAGATGTACTTTACAGCATCTTTCTTTATTCTATTTGTTTGTGTTTTTGTAAGCATTCATTACCGAAAATTTTCAAAAACAATACATGGTCTTTTTTCAATTCTGATAGTAACCTCGGTTTTCTGGGTGGCTCAATTTATTTGGCTTTTGATAAACTTTTCAAACCTCTTTTACAATTTCACTTATCACTTGCCATTGAGTACGAGTAAATCTATCTAATATACATTCGTTTTCAAGACGTTGGTATGGATTAATGTAATATACATCACTAAATGCAGTAAATAAACGCATTTTTCTAATCCACTTTCAACATGCCAAAATAACTACAGTGAATACTTTAAAACAGGTTTTTTTGCCAAACGCTGAA
Organism: Ophioderma brevispina; assembly: GCA_023653785.1. Lineage (NCBI taxonomy): Eukaryota > Metazoa > Echinodermata > Ophiuroidea > Amphilepidida > Ophiodermatidae > Ophioderma > Ophioderma brevispina. Next base: position 2,186 of record JAMKCH010085674.1, read on the forward strand.
CAAAAATGTATCCGTCCACAAAATTTTCCAATTAGAATCAATTTGCGTTTTTATAAAATCACATCATCTATCTCTAAATTAATCTTTTCCAAAGTTACTGCTATTCACTCTGCAGTAGTTCTCGAATGGTGCCCTTATATACCGCATCCTTGTCTTGGTCCCCAGAGGGCCCTGACCAACCCCAACAAATGTGGGGTGCTTCCACAGCAAAGGAAATTAAAAGTTGAGCTGGCAAGAGAGCAAGTACAATACATGACACAGTGTAACACCGCAATGCCATTACAAGACACAACAGGGCCACTGCCCATCTCTACAATACCACAGATAATACGAACGTTATTCATCATAAACGTACAAGGGCCCAATTCATCAACACTCCCACTTGAATCCCCTCACAACCACACAATTTTAATAAATGTCTAAGCATCCAGTTTCAAAGCTACCTCCCTCATGCGAGCGGATTCCACCTCAAACAACCAAAACCCAGCCGCACAGGCTTGGATTCAACATTCTCTTTCACAAGCGCCTCTGAAAAACTCTATCAAACAGCTCCAAGACCAACTCCCTCATATGACGTACTCTGCCTCAACCACAACCCAAACAAATGGTAAAAATGTATTCCTGACGCTACCACTACTGCCATTTTCCCCAAAAACCCGCCTACGCCTGTCCAACTCAAGCCCACACTGACCCAAACTGTGTAAAGTCATGCTAGTGACATCCCTCCAGGCCACGCTCAGGGTACCCGCCGCCCTGCCCGCTTTACACTCGTTCTGGCCAAGCTACACCCCCGAAGAGCTCGCTCTCAGGGGAGCGCCCCCACCCTACCCACAAATTTTGCAGGGGGGCGGGGCGGGAAATTTCGCAGGTCAACCACTGGTTTTTGCTTCTCTGCCGAAATGCGAAGGTTTACAACCTTCACGCCAGAAAGAAGAAAGAACGAGAAAACAAAAACCAGCGACAGGAGGGAGGCAAGCCTAATGGCGATAAGGGTGCTGATCGTCACTTGCTGCGCCCGCAAGCTCCGGGCACTCAAGTCCGAACAATGCTGATGAAAGGGCAGGACCCCCGAAGGGACAATTTCGGGGAGACTTCGACCCCCAACCCCAACCCACAAGGGGTGGAGACCAAAACAAGCCAGACGCGGGCCCCGTGTGGACAAAAATCACCTTTGCCAGACAAGCTGGGCCAAAAGTGTGTACTTGTCCCCAGAGGGCCCTTGACCCAACCCAAAAACCAAATTGTGGTGCTCCACAGCCAAGGAAAATAAACGTGGAGCTGGCAAGAGAGCAAGGACATTACATTACCAGGTAACACCGCAATGCCATTACTAGACAAAACAGGACATGCCCATCTCTACAATACACAGATTAATACGAACGCTTATTCATCATAACGTACAAGGGCCCAATTAACAACACTCCACTTGATTCCCATCACAACCACACGAATGTTATAAATGTCTACTAAGATCCAGTTTCAAAGCTAAATCCCTCATGCGAGGCGGAGTCCACCTCAAACAACCCAAAACCATCCGCCACAGGTAGGACTTCACATTCTTATTTCACATAGCGCATATGAGCGAATTTCAAAACAGCTCCAAGGACCACCTCCTTAATATGAGCGCAATCTGCCTCAAACACACCCAAACCATATGGAAAATGAGTTCCTGACGCTCGTCTACTACTACGCATTTTCCGCCAAAAAACCGCCAACCCAGGGCGAAGATCACGGAGGGCAAGCCCTTGCCATAACCCCCCCCCCACCCCCCCGTTCTGAGAGCAACAATTCGAGGGAGCCAAAACGGGATGTGTGGCCCTGTTATGCCAGCCTAAGTGTACAATCTGAATTATTGTTATTATAATCCATATATTAAATAACCCTTGCCTAAAAATCTTTTAATGGAAAGAACAAACAGACACTGCCAGCCAACAACATGAGGCACCCCACAGGGCCCCCCCCCATCACAGACCACCAATAAAATTATAAAAAGTTGTGAAAAGGACCTATGTTAATGACCGATTATTAACCATTTATTTGTCTATTAATTTATTAAACTGTTTTGCATTTTTTGGTTTTTTTTTTTTTCAGTTATTCATCTATTTTATTTTTCCGGACCCAGGACCAAACAACCCGTTATTATTATTATTGAAGATTTATGATTTAAGGATTTTATTTATATTATTTTTGTTTTTGATTTATTTATTTAATTATTATCTATTATTTTATCCCACTACCAGACCCCACACCCATTATAAGTAATTCATTACTTACCCATTCTGCAACATATATTCTCTGGATGAACCCAAGGGTATTAAACGCTGCACGGCCGGTCGCCCAGATGGAATTGAAAGCACAACAACATGATACCAAGAACAATTCACTCCAACCTCACTAACTGAACTATTCGCGCCTTTCACACGAAAATCGGACCACCCTATTGCATCTTGTGTGGGACTAACCGCGTGTGCGTGTTTGGCTAACCAGCAGTCGGGTCGTCGCGTCTCAACACAACATTTTTTACATGGGGACAAACGCTTTCATACCACTAACTTCACCAAGCAAGCAATCCCAGAGTCAGAGGGCCACTACGATTACAGAATCTTTCAACAACTCAGTAATAGTACGGCATATACCACTTCGCTTTGATAAACACCTGACAAAGTTTCAAAACATGATACGCACGCACAGTCGATACATTGCCTGATTCGGGGAATTTACCCACGCAGGAAATCCGGGGTTTACTACGAACATGTGACGTCACCCTTTAGGGCCGGGATAAACGCCTCATCCACAATCCAACTGTACCACTTTAGCCATACTGCGCGCACACAGTCCTATAATCATGGTGTGCTCACGCTAGAGTTTGGGAATCGACTGTATATTAAAAGACGGAACACAGGTTGGCGTAATAAAAGGCGGAAAGGGGGGGTTTGACAACCAGTGATGGGAGGAGAAGAAACGGAAAACTCTGTAACCAGACGGCCCCTAGCCAACCCAAAATAGATAATCAAATAGGCGAACACTCAAAAACAGGGTAAGCTACAGCCCCCGCCCCCGCACCTTGAACAAAGCCCCAAGGTATGCAGTGAAAACGAAATTTTTGAACGTGAACCCCACACCCTTGCCAAACCTATCTAACCATGACTGCATATGAGTACGTAAGCTCCGTACGGCTTTTTGCCCGGCGAAACTGCCTAAACTCCTTGAAACAGCACAAAATAAAACCCCCAAACCACCACCGGCACAAGGATACCGAATGCCCGTTACAGTGCAAAATGTTTAAAAACAGGGACCCCAATAATTGGAATGCTACACCACGCTCGTGGAACCATCTGAACTCACCTGGGGGAGGGCAGTGCGGCCTCCCCATTCACCAATCCCCGCGCTACTCAGCTTGCAATGGCCTTAAGAACCCTGACAAACTACGAATTTTTTCCCCACAGTGACTCTTCCAGGACGCGGCTGTGCCCGCGAAATTGCCATTCTTTTGCTAGAGTAGCGGCATTTATGCTTATCATCGGATATTATTTCCCGCATGGGTAATTCTTCTCGCAAGTTAGGAGCACAATTTCGCAGGTCACCCTGTTTTTGCACTCTGCCGAAAATGCGAAGGTTACAACCTTCCCGCCAGAAACCAAAACACTGCGACCGGGAAGCCTCATTTGCTAGAGAGGTGCTGACGTCACCATTGTGTCGCCACAGCTACTGGCACTCAAGGCCGACGATGCTGAAAGGGCATACCCAATGACATTTTGGGAGACTTCCTGACCCCACCCCAACCCACAAGGGAGGAGACCAAAACAAGCCAGAAGCGTTCCCCGTGTGGACAAAATCACCTTTGGCCATACAATCTGGCAAAAGTTGTACATATTTGTATTCACTTATTTTTTATTTGAAATCGCATTATTCCCACATAGCAGCGGCTGCCATTTTCTCTTTCCTTTCCTTGCTGGTGACTGTTTCTTTGTAGAATCACAGGCCATATTTCCTTCTTTTCTGTGTCCTCATGTTTGGTAAATTTGGTTGGTTATAATTATATATTTCTGGACTCGTTTAACTTTGTTGAGTCCTCATTTTGAAGTTATGTTCTTTTCTTACAAGACTCACCGCTGGAAAACTAAATAATGAAATTAAATTTTTATGATTCACAATTGTCAGATTATAATCTATCAATAATTTTTGCAACAATGGTATTTTAAATAGCCAACACTGAGGTCCATAGCCGCTGCCTTTTCTTTTCCCTTAGCCTATCTAACTAGTCGCGGAAAGTAATATTAAAAAAAATTCTCTTTTACACATTCAAGACAATTCTAATCTAATCCAACTTGTTAACAAGGATGTGTATCAACAAAATGTTTAAATCGACCCTAAAACTTTACATTACGCCCATCTGTTTGTGCGTATATTACGTTATCGGCATGCACGAGGCACTAATGTGTAACTAAACCCCCCATAAACCAACACTGATAGCGTGTGGACTCGCCTCGTGTGAACACTGCATACATACGCTGTAGCAGTTACTTACAAGGCACAAACTTCCCTATTATATTACCGCAAAGTGCACAAACAATCTACAATGTGTACCATACCATGGCCTATATTACACAAAAGTATTTGGATAAAAGCGGTTAAGAAAGTGTGACTAACGTACCTTATTTGGTGCAACAATTCTCAGCAAACTTCACAGGCAATGGCAGAAGCGTAAAAATAACCTAGAACGTCCATATAAGACTCCTGTATTTTTCGTCTTCGTTTTGGATACGTAATATAGCATAAAGTATATCATTTGGATGTATTTCACTGTCCTAATATTTAGTCGACTGCGTGTAATCCTGCTTATTCCGACTAAACAAGGTCCAGGGCTATGTGTGCCTATAACCAAGTATATCTTTTAGTATTCTAGACTCTTGCTTAATTTAGATTTGCCAATAACGTAATATCCTGCTTCAAACGGACGCAGTAAATTTTGGAAATATAATTGTTATCAAGCCAATTTGCAACCAATCTTTTTTGATGTTATGGCTTAACCAATGTATGTATAATGTTTGTCCCTTTGATCTGTGGCAAAAAGTATGTCATTGCATTTATTTTTTTTCAAACGCAATCGAGTTACTACTTGATAACTAATATACAATGATTTCTCGGGAATTCCAAGACACTTCTTCTTGTATCCTTTACCAATAAATGTTTATCATGAAGAATGATAAACTACCATATATCATTGATGCATTTTAAGGAAATAAAACCACGGGTATGAATAAAACATTTGACTATTGTGATAATGTGCTTGTAACATTACGTGCATAGAGCGACGGACAACCATTTTGGCATTTTTTTAGGTCTCAAGATCAAATGACCGCTATCTATATTTAAAGTATAGAACACATATATGTCCATGTAGAGCACGCAAAGTACTAACAGAATATATAACACTGTTACGATTTTAAGCCAAAACCAAGATTTTTGTCAAAGTAACGAAAGAACTCTACTGGAGTCACTTTGTTGAGAATGGCCCATATCCGTGTAGAACGAAAATTCTGCATCCCAGATTTTACCAAAGTTGTGATTTTCTATATGAAATACTTCAATTTGAGCTTAGTTATTTCACACAGTGATTAGGATATGGACAAGCATAATGTATATGCAAAAAATATGATTTGTTTGAAAATGAGTGCGCCCTCATCGGGAAATCTCTGAGTCGGCCTTTAATCAGAAAATTGAAAAAAAAAAAATATTTTTGTATGTTTAAAACAAGTATATATATCCTAACATACCCTGCAAGTTATAAGACCAAAAGCAGCCTAATAAGCTTATTAAGGGCAAAATTGGACATTTTAGTCATTACTGTCCGTACGGACACTTGCTACAACACGTAATTGTATGGGGATTCTTATCTTTGAATACTGATGTTTCTTCCTTTTCTAGCAAGGCTCAGTTGGAAGAAATAACTTAAAAGAATTATATAGACTTATCCTTCCCTTTTAAAGGTGCAACAAGAGATTTCACATATCAGGTGTCCCTAAAAAAATTGAACATTGATTTGTGCTCTGATGTAACTTCCCAGCAAAAATCTTCCCCATCTGAAAGGATCATATGAAGTTCTTTGGTACAAAAATTGTGAAATTTCTAATTTCGTTATAATCCTATGTTTTATATTGAAATATAAGCAAATTAAAATCACCTCTTTTCTCTCTTTTAAGACATTATGTAGCAAATACAAGGTTAGAATATACTGAGTGTATATCTTATATGAAATTAATATTATGACACAATATTTGGGTGCCCCTCAAAAATCTCTCGTTGCACCTTTAAGCTGTTCCTGCATATTTCAAATAGTTTGACTCTTTCTGGTGAATCACTGATAATGTCTTTAACACAGTTAGTGAATAGGGCATTGCAATATGCATTATCGCTTCTACCATCAAAGCCCCCGGGGGGCCACTTGTATTGTATTCAAAGGTGGATATGATGTGTGAACAAGAAAACTCGTAAAAAGGGTCTCTTTTTTCCAAAAGGCGATGTACGCGCGTACATTGATTAGGGTGTAAAAACAGCAAAATGTGGAAAAAAGGGTATTTTTTTTTCTAAGCCTATTATTGTAATGTATGTGTAATAAGCAGAGATCAAAAATATTGTAAAGCAAAGCAAGATAATAAAGGTGTATTGACGACACAATGCATTGCTTACTTGTTTCGGATAGCAAAACTTACAAAAATACTTCTTTAGTGTAGCAAAATCAGACAAATATACTTGTTTAGGGCATATTTTTTAGTCGGTGGAAATACTTGTTTAGGGTGCATTTAGGAAGTCCATATCCACCTTTGAATACAAGTGGCCCCCAGTCAACCCCCCCCCCCAATTTCCTCCCTAACTGCTTGTAAATCAGGTTTTGGGCAAGTGACCGCAACCTGGCTGGCCCATGTGATATCCCTTCATTGCATTCCTTGTCTGATAATTACATAGCACAGAAAAAAGGCTTCAGAAACTCGCCTTTATAACAACAATGTTTACATGCTACATGCATGTTATAAAGACTAATGTGAAACTGGAAATCTTGATTTATTGTAGTGAGCATTGCAGTTGCAAGTCAGCTGCTATATAACAAGTGTCAAATGCTGTCGATCCCATGTTGCAAAATTGTTTATTGATTTGTCTCTTGTTGGAAAAATACATTTGCAGAAATGCTTTGTTTATAATATATTTTTGGTTTCAATCTTGAAGTTGGGAAATCATGTATTTCTGAGCCTCGGAGTTTTTTCAGTCTCGTATGCTTTTGAAATTTGGGAAAATGAATACCTTTGAAATGTTATGATATAAAATACCTATATTTTTTGTTAATTCAAATGCAAATAGTGTAGTTTCCATTTAGTTTTTTGACATTATTCACCCTTTTTCTTCTACAGGGTTCAGAAGTTAAAGCTATCACCTACTCTGCAATGCAAATTTACGATGACAAGCCAACAAATGACCTCTATGTCATTGTCGACATATAGACAGGAAAGGTGAAGCTGTTGAAATATATGAACAAATGGTATGTCTTTCCCAAGAACAGCAGGCTCAAGAACTGTGAATAGAAACAAAATGTTTACATATCCAGAACCCAAATTTAAAGCAATAACAGCACTTTTTTTTTAAAAGTGCCACCAATTTGCAATTTTTGCACAGTTGTGTTGGTAATTGTCTTGTAAACTATACCTGCGAGTGGTAATGCTCAAAAATGTGTATTAGTCATAAAAGAAACGATTTTGTAATTAGAATCGGGATCCCTGATTGTAATCCAGGTGGAGCTGGAAACGACAATTTTATGTCCGTCCATGATGAAATAATGTCATCTCATGAATATGATCTCTATAGTAGATTCATCGAAAAGCGATCTTTTATGCTGGGATGGGCGGGGGTGATCGGACAAAATGATGATGTACCATTATCTCTCGTTTATTAAAGTCGATAGCTGCTCTGTGACAGTATTTATTTGTATCCATCTATACATATATTCACATCAATGTGACCATGTTCTTTTATCACACAGCAGCTATCTAATCGTTCTTATTTCCGCGAGTTATCATGGTTATTGAGATTAGCGGATACAGACGAGTATCGTGGTATTAGTCCATTGATAGCTAGCGAATTAACCTCCCGTGATTTCGGCAAAGTGAATTGAAACGTAAAGAGAAATTAATCTCCTTTTCTTGTTTTGTGTCAGCTCCATAGACTTACTAAGGTCCATTCATTTCCGTTTCGACTGAGAACACCCTGTCTTGACCAGTGGAACGATCTGGTCACGTGTTTGGAAGATCGCTTTTGGATGAATCTACTATAGCTTGACGGTCCTGAACCGACGGAAGAACTAAATGGATGAGCGTAGACACAACATGGCGATATTTCCCAGCTATTTCATATTGGAAGATGTTTTCCAGCAGCCATTGAATTATTATAGGAGATCTCCAATATTAATTATTCTAATTACAAAATTCCTTCTTCACTCTTCAAAAAAATGTGCTGTTATTGCTTTAAGTTATCAACAGCCCAGTAAGAGTAGCACTAATGTTACAGGTTCGAGTCCAATTAAGTGCATTTTTATCAATAATTAGGTCCACCTGCTGCTCTAGAGAAGAAAAAATACCTGTCATCCTAAGTCCATCCAGAGAATGAAATTATAGTAATTTTGCACAACTGAAGCAGTGTCTGTGTTGCCTTCTGCTCAGGCTGGCTCTATTAAAAGGAAGTACCATTGTAAATGAATAACTGATTTTCAAAAGGCCCTATATGCACCTTTCATAGTTAATTATCATTATAGGGTACAAAAGTTTCTCAAAGAGACTGTATACCCACCAAAAGAATCGAAGAATCTGTGAATGCAACACACATCGCAAGAAGCTTCACAAGTGTTAAAGAATTTGCAATAACGTTTTATTTGTATGAAACTGATTTTAATAAGTTTTAAATATTGGTGTTAAACACCAAACATGGTTATAGCGTAGCTATTTGTGGTATTATTAAGGTAAGAAATTGTAAAATTTTGACATACCAAAAAGAGACGTATTATTTTTCCTGTAAGAATTCAAGATTGTCATTGATACATTCTCTTAACTAATGAATTATAGGAGAAATAGTCAAAATAAGGTAAGTTGTACATGTGACGTGGTATATAAAAAACAGGGTTATTTCATGTAATTTCTGCACGAAAATACATCATGTAGACATGTATAGAGTTGAATGGGGTTTATGGGCTTATTCCATATAGGCGTAATTGCTTCATTCATCCAAGTCTACACCAAAGGATACACAAAAAACAGGTGGAATTGGGCAAGGTTCTAAATAGAGAGAGAAAGAGCGCCAAAATGAGGTGAAGATGTTTTGTCAAAAATGAGGTTTTTTTACAAATAGGAGTCTATCGTAGTGGCGGTGCCAGATATCTTTTTCTGGGGGCACAAACGGGGGAAAAGTGAAATTTTTTTGGGGCAAGAGTGAAATTCTGGAGGGGCAAAATATCAAAATGTTGGCAGGTTAACCAATTTTGGCCCAAATAGCCGCTGATGTTTTCCCCCAAAATTTGGTGATTTTTGGTCCCAATTGCTGATTTTTGCCAAAATCATTTTTTTTTCGCCGGGGGGGGGGGGGGGATCGTTCGTCGCTGTTTGCAAGTCCAAAATCACAGTCGAAGATCCGTCTTTAACCAGCTGATAGTTTCATTCATCCAGGTTGATCAGTCTGGATCTCCTCTTGGGGACTTGTAAACCTCACAGTCATCTATGATGTGGCTAATGGGTTTTGTGTGGCTTCCACAATCGCAGTTTGGTGATGGTTCTACTCCGATCGTGTGAAGGGGGAGGAAAAAATGGGAGGGGAAAGAAAAAAAATTCGGGCAAATTGCCCCCTCTCACCCCCCCCCCCCCCCAGCTTGTCGCCAATGTGTAGTACATTAAAAAAATGCTGGAAAAATTTGAGAGTAAAAATTCCATTGTAAAAAAACAATTTCTTTTGTTATTTCTTTATTATTTATTATTTTATGAGCGTTTTCTCATTTGAAACATTTGGAAAAATCAAATTCAAAATCTATAAGCAGTTAGCAATGATCATTTGAGATGAAACAAACAATCAATGACAAGCAAAAAGTCTGTTTGATTTTTTTTTCAATGAAGATTTTTCCCATCTGCCTAATACAGCATGGTTTTGATGGTACCAGAGAAGTAAAATTAACCAACATGTATTGACAGGCTATTACCATGCAGACAGTGTATTATTTTAAGATTGTTTTTAATCTTGGTGCCAAACAAATCATCTGGGCCAGGCTAAAGTTTTCTTCTGGTACCATAGTTTTTGTCTCAGCCAGGATCCACTTAGGCCCGGACGCAATCTTTTTTTCCATTTAGTTAACATTGCTATGGCAGTAATACTTACACCCCCCCCCCGTAATCAGTACAGGACTTGTTTATTTTCATTTAAACGATAAAGAAAAGCCGATTGTTACAATAAATTGAAATGAGTAGGATTCGAACAATCGACCTTCAGATTATGAGGCAATAGCATTACACTAGTCCACAGCGGATAGCTGCGAGGTGGTGCTTTTTTTTCATTAAGCCTTCACAGAATAAAATTTATAAAGTCATCTCCTATAATACAATAAATACGTAAAAAAATATTGCGCCCTGGGCAGGGTCTAGGGGCACTCAGTGGAAGCCCTTGGAACCCCCCCCCCCCCCCCCCCGGGTGGTGGCGCGCTCCTCCTCACACGCCTGGCTTTGCAAATGGGTATATTTGAATAGCTACATATTATGATGTTTGGTAAGAAACTTTGTTAGAGATCATTGCATATTCTTAATTTGAAAACGATGAATCATTTGTTTGTGGGGGTTGCCGTCTTTGGACGCTAATATACAATCATTTGAAAAACACTGCTTCTCTCTGATAAAAACTTGTTATTGAAAAAATCAAAAACTATTTTTATTAAATATCTTGGTTATAAAACATATGTTTTTCAATTTGATCAGGTCAAAATTTAGCTGGGGAAAAACCGTGCTGTTAGTTTCATGATAAACATGGTTTTAAAGTCGTTAACACTGTATGAAAAAACAATGTTATAAGGGAAAACAGTTTATCAGTGATTATTTTATCTACCAAAAAAAAGTTAAACGTAAAAAAACACCACGTTTTAAAAAGAGTATGAGCCGTATTAAGTTAATAACGGTTAAGAGGGCCCAAGTATACTCACGGCATCTGCGCCATTGGCAAACTGTCCCATTTCTTCTATTCCTAATTTCTTTGTTGAGAACGTTTGTGGACATTTTATTAAAGGAGCATATTCATTAGACCAAATTGTTGATTTAAATGGATCCAACTGCAATGTGTTCTTAAGGTTATATTTGGCAGTTTGAGTTTGGAATTAGTTTGCCATTTATTTGTGTAAAGGGCGTCTTGTTCTGACTTGAATACTTTTCAAATTATATTTCTAGTTGGTTTGTTTCTTGCTTGGTGTCTTGGTGTTGGAGATGTATTCAATACGGAATAAAGACCCAATCTCATTGTAACATCAATGGTCTTCCCAATGAAACTGTGTTCCACGGATCTGCAGTACGAATGTTTCTTGTTATAAACATGTGGTAATTAGCGGAGCGGCCAGCCTTGAAAAGTGCTCTCGTTGCGAGTTGCCCCTCCCCACAGTACAACAAACACAACCACCTTTATTGAAGGTCAATATATAAGATTTGTAAGAAAAATGATGCGTTTGAAATATTTGGTGCAGGGATGATTTCTATGCCGAAAAATGAAATTTGGGCTGCAAGTTAAGAGAATTAGTATTTTTGTTAATTGGTTAAGGTTAAAAATATTACAATCTATTTTTATGGTATCCTTTTTTTATTGATATAGGATTTTATACCTTGCATAAAGGGTTCAGGTACGGACTCGTTGGTGGTGACGTGATAAAATGGATGCTTTTTTTAGGAAAAAGTGATTTTGGGGCTAAAATTCTAGGCCCTTTATATATTGTATAAAAACAGAAATGCTCTATATAAGTGTCAGAGATTGATAGTATTGCATGATGATTAAAAATTTGTTTGGCTAAGAAATTAATAATCTTGATATTCTTTTAAGTTTACGTTTTTGCTCAAAAATTGATTTTTTTGCCCCCAAAAACCCCCTCCACCACAGTTTTTGACCACAACCACAATTTTTTTTAAATTATTTATTATACTATCTTTTCGAATAGAAGTGGTGGCGTTTTTTGGTACCCGAGGGGAGGGTTGTTCGACAAATTTTGCAGTGTCCAAAACCGCTTCCACTATAATTTGGTTATGAGTTCTGTTGAAGAGTCTAACCACGTAATGTTTCTGGGTATTGTAACCATGGATACCCTACAGGAAGAAGGTACTAAAGACCATAGTAAGGTCCCCGCTGCTCTGGTTGTCTCACTTATGAAGAGGGGTTGTTTTGAACCCGGCATTATGCATTACCCTCTTAGCCTGAAAGCTATAAATTATATTTTGGCTGTTTGGAGGTTGATTGTGGGAAAGCTGAATATTTTCTTTTCATTGTAGAGAGAATGGGGACCAAGTTGCCCAGTTTGGGCAGACGCACTTGAGTTACTTGGTGCTCTCTTAACATTAATTAACTTATACGGCTCGTACATCTTTTTAAAAAACTTGTTTTTTTTACGTTGAAGAACGTTTTTTTGGTAGATTTTCTGTATTTTTGTGAATAGCAAGTAGCTATCAAAATTTGAGATTTTATATCAATTGATTATCAGTTTGAAAATAAACTAATGTTGTGTTTTTTTGACATTAGCTATTTCCCTTAAGTTACTGAGATATTCATATTGTCGCAATTTTAGGCCTTTTTCACAAAAATATAATAAAAAGGCATAAATAAATATAAAAGTAATTGCCCACCCAATTCACATAGCGGGAACTTGTTATAACTGGTAGATGCTATTGCTATTCGCAGGTACTTTTTAAACTGACTTCAATTGACCACGGCAAGTGCTATCATGTCACAATAGTATTATCCTTTAATCCTTAAAGCTTATGTAGGATGGAAAATCACTCTCCTACCACATACTCCCTCGCTAAGATGTTGATAAGAGCAATCGATTTGTAATGGAGGTATTACAGGGTCGAATCCAACCATGGCCTTTTTACATAACTGATTTCACTATTATTTTAGAGTAAGGAAAACATTACTAACGTCCAGGGTTCGAAATACGGCGTGTACACTACATTAAGAAGGAACAGTTACCCGTTGCACTGGTACCTGCTGTCTAGCAGCTATGCAGTATTTAACTTGAAGTCAGTTATAACAGGAACCTGCTGAATAGCATCTACCAGTAAAAACAGTTCCTGCTATTGAATTTGGTCATTTGTCCCTTTTTGTGATAGTACCTGGTATTTTTCCATTTTAAAAGAAAAGAATGAGTTTCTGTTTACTGCTTTGCATTTAGAAAAAGACGTATTTTAACCACATGCACAGGAATTCAAAGGACACCGCATGTTAATTTCTTATGATAAGCTTATAAAATAAAGATGCATCACTAAGAATCCTTTAAACTGGCGAAAATCGCATAAAAGACCCCGGAAAAACCTCCAAACCAGGCTGAAAATACTAAATATCTTAAATTTGCAATGGTTTTCCTGAAAAGTGGCATCTTTGCAAAATATTAACATTATGTCTGAACAGGTAAATTTTACAAACCGAAGCAAACGCACAATTCCACAATACCCATATAGCCTTTGGTCATTAAACTTCGAATTACATGTATATGAAATACCCGTAAAATCTTATGGGAGTGTACACTTGACTCTATATTTTTTTAACTAAAAGTACATTGAAATTTAATAAAATATTTGTAATATACTTATATTTGTAAACGGAATACACGTCTACACATGACTCACTACTTTTGTGCATGGAATTGTGAACTATAATGAACTTTTCACTGTTACGAGTTATTTACGATAATATCATGAAAATCTCCACATAAAAAATCAGTACTTACAGTACTTGGAATTTCTACTTTATATCATGAAATTAATCACCCCTCAACTAAAAAGAATGAAAGCACCAGTGGGCCATCCAAGGTAGCTTAGAATATTCGGGCGATTTGTATTCCCTCCCTTGAAACATTCCCTAGAATTTCAACGAATTTATATGTTGTATTCATAACGATATTTCATATAGGGGCTCTGACAATTCAATGAATTACATTGCAGAATTTTTTGTGTGCTTGTACGGGGGCCCTTACATTTTGTTCAGGAGCACTAATTTATTGCTCGTTTTCCTTGATAATTTTAATATTTGGTCCTCTGGATGAGAGAATGAGGCAGCTTCTCAACAATAGCCCGGGCAGAAATTTTCCCTGTTTTATTAATTTTTTTTCGGTTCAAATTGAGTAAAATTAACCGATTCTTTTCATATTGTTGGCCTCGTTTCCGTCCTAGGTAGTACTTTTTAGATATATTTTTTTAACGAAATACTCAAAAGACAAGATATCGATTGTTATGATCTTCATTGTAAAATCGAACTGACAACCTTGGTGTTTCCTTCTGAAAATTACTGAATACTAACAATTACATATACTTCCATACGTTTTCAATGGTCAGGTGACTGTTACTCCTACAATTAAAAGAGAATGATCAGAAACTGAAATAGCATTAATTTTAATATGCCGAAAGTGGTGGGGGGCCACCGGCGGACTCGACTGACAACAACCGACTAACCAAGAAAAATCAATGACGCCTATAGCTTAGACCGCTGCGCCATGGAGCAAGCTTGTAACATAAGACGCGAATTGTTGTATATGCTAGTGAGGATTCATTAGTGTTGAACAAAAGAATTCCGTTAAACATCATTTTCTTTGTATGAAGTCAATTATTTTCAATGTTAGCAGTAAAAGGCACATCACGAGGATAAAAAGAAAACGTACTAAATTTTGTCAATATTAATTTCGTAATAAAGGCTGTATGTCTATGATACCGTTTTTTTTAAGTTTCACATTTTTCCACTAATAATCGCTATACATAACCGTTTGAAAGCGTTTCTAACTCGTCGTTTCCGGTGTCTAAATTCATATCTTGCTCGTGAAATGTACCAAATATACTTCTGAGGGTTGAAATACATGCTGAGCTATTGTATTTACGAGTAGTTTAGCGGTCGTTAACGATACTCCCACCTAGTGGTTTAACTCGTCAAACACGCGTCAAACAAAGGGAAGTTTGTTTCTGAAAATATACTCACGGTGTGTGTCGTTGTATCATGGATGTTCTAATGCTTTTTCTGCTGTTTTTCTTATTTTTTTGGTTTTTATTTTTAACACTTGGTGGACACACTACCGTGTATCTTAATAAGATTTGGAAATGTTTGAACTATAGATGAATTATACTTCCATTCCATAAACTTCAATGACCAAGGTGACCGTAAGTAAAGAAAATGATCTTACTCTCGTGTAATTTTAATGTGCTGAAAGTCGTGGGCTACCGCCGGACTCGAACCGACAGCAAGAGACTATCCAAAAGTAAAATCAATAACGTCCAACGCTTAGACCTCTCGGCCACGAAGGAAGCTTACTGCATGTAACGCAAATTGTTGGGTATGATAGTAAGTGATGGTTCAGTAGTGATGTTGAACAAAAGAATCCCGTTAATCGTCATTTTCTTTGCATAAAGTGAATTATCTTCAATATTATCACTAAAAGGCACATCATGAGGATAACTAGAAATTATGTATTAAGTTAGGCTACTATCCATTTCGTAATAAAGGCTGTAGGTCTGTGAGACCACTTGTAAGAGTTTCGCACTTGCCACTAATAATCATTATAGTGCACCGTTTGAAAGTTACTTTCTAATTCATCGTTTTCCGTTTTCTTATTTCATATGTTGCACATGAAATGTGCCCAATATAATTTTGTGGGTTGAAATACATGCTCTGGTAGTGTATTGCAAGCGGTTAAGTGATTATTGATGATATTGCCACCTAGGGAAGTTTCGTCAAACAAAGGGAAGTTTGTTTTGTTAATATACGCACGGTGTGTTGCGTTTGTTTTCTTGGCTGTTTTAATGTTTTTTGGCTTTTTTTTTGGTGTTTTTTTAATTATTTTTAAAACTTGGTGGACACACTACCGTGTGTCTTAATTTTGTGAAAACATAACAAGAAGAACTTGATAAAAACTATGTTATAACTTGAAAGACATTGTTGATCACTTGAAAGACAATGTTGTTGATCAAAAGATAACCATTATCTTTCAAATTATTGTACATCTTGTCATAGTCGTCTGCTATAGCTGGGAGAACCACTTATATTTGTGCATAAGTACCTCCACCTACCCGGGGGGGGGGGGGGTTTGGGGGTTTCTAACCTGTTTGGGGGTAGGTATGTTGTGCCTACCGGATCTTCAAAAATTGAGTCCGTAGCTGATTTGAGGCCCAAAATTTCAGAAAATAAGTGGGATTTTCCACTCAATTTCCAGGGACGTTTTGAGGTTTTTTTGAAGCAAAATTGGTAGAATAGGAATATGGATTTGGACTTGAAAGTAGGTTGTTTACCCAAAATGGTCCTTAAAATGGGGGTTCTGGAACTGAAAAAGAGCCTTGAAAAATGAGGGTCTTATAGGCAGCACATACCCATACTTCATCCCAATGTAAGCCCCCCCCCCCCCCCGGCACCTACCAGTCTTGTTCAAGACGGTCGGCTATGTCCCCCTTTCCGAGGTACATCCCCCCCCCCCCCCCATATATAATCATTGGTGTTTGTATACCCCCCTTGGCCTAAGCTTAGCCCATGCAAAGCTCTTACACATGGGATATAAAAAAATGTGCCTAGCCCGGTTGCCAATGCAAACCCCCACCACCCCCCCCCCCCCCCACACACACACACACACCCCAGCCTCCCCAGGGCCTTGGGCCGATGCCAGAAACAATTACAAACTAGCCAAGACGATCCAAACACAAATTTGTCTGCATGTGCAGCGTCACTCGTTTTTCATTGCATTTACCGACCAACAATGACGGCACAGCAGCAGCACTGCACTGCAATGCACTGTTGGTTGTGGGATTCCATTCCTCTGTACGCAGGTCCGGCCATTACCTTTTTTAGTGATGTAGTTTTACCTTTTGTATGTGTTATATAAACCATATGCTGAGGGGATTTTTTTGTTGTTTTTCTTTCTTGTTGACGGGTTATTTAGTTTCCACCTCATTTGTTTTTTACTATACTCCCTGAGTATATATAGAAATGTTTGCTCACTTAAAGGCACTATCAGTGGATCCATCCAAGAGAGTCAAAATATTCGAAATTTGCAGGATTAGCCTAAAAGTCTGTCGAATTTGCATAAGTTATTTCTTTCCAAAGAAAAATGACCAAAAAAAGGAAGAAGAAACAGAGCATCAGATACAAATTTCCATCCATTACGTGTTGTAGTAAGTGTCCGTACGGACAGTTAATGACTTAAAGATCCGATTTTTGTCGTTATTTAGGGTGCTTTCAGTCTTATCACTTGCAGCTTGGTATGTTAGGGCAGGGCAGCACAAGGGTAAAATCAATGGGGGAAAAAACACGGGGGGGGGGTGGGGGGCAAAACAGCTACAAAATGAACTCTTAGAGGTTAAAAACCCTAATTTTTACCCAATTATTGCCTTAAAACCTCCGTTGTATTCCTGAAGTTTGACCAAATATTAAGGGGGGTCGGACCGCCCTCTTTCCACCCCCCTGGCGCCGCCCCTGTGTTAGGGTAGCTATACGTTATGACTGGTTCAGGATTGACTGAGGTTTTAGTGCAAAGTGTGAAAAAAAAAATCATCTCGGAGCAAATATAACCATTTTTAATTTTTAAGATGTCATTTCTAAGTTAAAATTGTCAATAGATTATGAATTTTTAATTGAAAACCCTGTATCATACACCATTTTTCTACAAAATATTGATTTGTGGCCAATTTTGTCTGAAAATCGCACTTTTCGGGTGACAACAATTTTCACCTACCAACTTTGAATACTTACAGAGGCTACAATATATATGACCCTTTTAATGTTAATATATCAGTTAAAGGTACTCACTTATCGATTCAAGTATTTGTTTTATAAATTATTTCATAATTTGCACACCAGAACCATTCAAATTTGACATTTCCCGTGACAAACGACATTCAAAATTTAGCACTTTCGAACAAAAATTTTGCTTTGCACAATCACATATCTGGAAAGGGTCTACAGTGATGATTTACCTGTCAGTTAATGCAGAATTTAATGAGCTTCGAAGTGATACCTAACTTGGTTCATTTCAAGTATAGGAATAATAACAAAAATACAAAAACGTTTCCCCTACCCCTTGATTTTTCCAGTGCGTGAAAAAATATTGTCGTTCAATAAAATTGTTATTACAAGAAACTAAAAGAGCTATAGGCTTGAAAAATTTAATCGATTATGCCCCAGACAGGCGCAAGTCCCCTAAACAATAGTTAATGGAATTAACTTTTTAAGCCCTAAAATTTTAGAATTTTTGTTTTTTTCAATTTTTTACTTTTTTTATTATTTTTACCTAAAATTGGGCGTTTCGAGAACCCGTGAAAAAAAACCCGAAAAGGGTGAGATTGTTGAAAAGTTAATCGATTATGCCCAAAATATATTCCTACAGATATAAAATTACATGTTTGTCAACTGGCAATATGTTAGTAATTTTTTTTTTTCAAAGCAAGATGCAATTTTCAGCAAAATACCATATAGGTTTCTATGGGGTTTGGCATTGCGCAATACCCCAATGCGGATATCTTGGAACGCATCGAACATTTGCATTTTTTACTTCAGATTTGGGGGGGATCTACACAAAGTTTAACCTAGAAAAATGGTATTGTTTCATTGTTTATAGTTATAGCATCTCACATTTTTACAACTTTTGGCAGTAAAACCTAGTCGAATTCTGAACCATGGTTTTATGTCCATGACATGCAAAAATCTGATTTTTGATGATTTTTTTGATTTTCTGATTTGGCAAATCACTGATATTGGCCTTTAATAGTCTTATAACCACAATTAATCATTGTCATTCACGTGTGTATCACTCTGGGAAACCATAGAATTATATGAGCGTACAAATAAGTGGGTTGGTATTAATTTATATGCATAACTCCCAGGCAGTATTCTCAAATGTGTTAGAAGCAAACATTTGTTTACCTCTAACATATTTTTTTTTCATTGCAGTAAATAAAAAAATGAACTTGATTTGTTTATTTTATAAATGTATATCAGCTATATTTATATTTTTGTTATGAAATTTATCATGCCTTTTTCATAATTTGTAGAATTCTACCTTATCCACCCTACTGCATGTACATTGGAGATAAACGATTATTTAGCTCTACATTTGCTAAACGCCTTTTGAGAATACTGAGCCTCAGTTTTAAAGGTGCATTCACAGGTTTCAGTGCCATCACTACTTGAGTTAAGATGAAAAAACATTGAAAATAGCCATTTTTTTCATACTTAATAGCCACCGATAGGTTGTGCATAATTATAGTGGCTTTAAATTGATATCCTTCCAATATATACAAGGTAAACTTTTGAAAAAAAATTGTCAGAAGTAGCACACATTTCTTACTATTTTCTTTATAACTGCCTAGTACCAATATCTCAAGTTGGAAGAAATGGATGTATTAAATCTTTGAACAATTTCATTGGGATTGGAATGTCCAAAATAAGATTCCTTGTGATCAATTCCCAAGATTTAGTAAAAAGATGTTTATTTTTATGCACAACTTGTGGTGATATTTTGCTAACAATCTGGTAGCTTCCCCTCAACTGGCTGTACAGCTAAGGGAGCAGTCATTATTTATGGCAGGGGGAATGGAGGATTTCAACTTTTTTTTCGGCAAAACAATGTTCGCGTTCCACCCTCCTTCGTTAAAAATTTCCACTCCCCCTTGATCATGCGCTGGAAAAAAAAAAAATTTTTCCCATTTAAAAAGTTCACTGTTCCCTTCTCTCTCGTGGATGAGATTTCACGTTTCCCCCCCCTCCCCCCTCCCCCCTCTCTCTACAAAAGTTTTCGGCTTCCCCTCAAATCCTCCATTCCCCCTGCCGTAATAATGACCCCTCCCTAAGAAAGAAAAAAAAATCTGAAAAAAAAGCTGATTCAAAGAGGGTGACTTCTGTACAACAAGAACTACACAGTGCAAAAGTTAAAACCCATATAGCTTTTAGTTGGATTTTCCCCGGATGGTTTTTTATTAGCTGATAGTGTATTGACATGATTGTGATCATCTGTTTTATGTCACTACTTACAGGGATAAGCAGGGATAATTAGTTGCATACTGGTATTGACATGATTGTGATCATCTGTTTTATGTCACTACTTACAGGGATAAGCAGGGGATATTATAAGCCGAGAGAAGGTGAGAATAAAAAAAAATGTGGCAATGCATTTTTAGCTTATAAATCAAGGATAAATGTAACAATTTCATATAACCACTTTAATGATTGCAGGAAAAAAATCACCAAATAGTGAAAAAAATCAAGTATTTGAGGAAAATTGTCATACCGTCTCCCACAAATAGACATACAGTGCGATGGCATTTCAGAATCTACACTAACAGCCTGATTGTGGATTTTTCACCATTACAGATTAAACTAAAGTGTCAATAATGTTTGGTTTGGAGGTAAACTGTACAGGTCATGGTGCAATAAAATATCACGTTTAAAATCTGGGATATTCCCCAAGGGAGGCTTTTGATCTCAAGTCAGATTTATATTCACATATAGAAATTACAGATCTGATAAAAAGTACTGTCTTGTCTTTAATTCAACACGATTTTAAAGCTACCCACTCTGCAGGTTATCTTACACATCTATGCATTAACAAAAATCCCCAAAATATGAATTTTGATGATTTTTTTTCGATGTTTCGGATCAAACAAATCGCTGCTTTATCCCTTAATTACTAATGTACTGTTGTCTGTAATAAATACCCCATTTGTAAACCATTCGGCAATTTTATGTGGGGAGTAATGCTTAATTGATTTTCATACAATGTATGATTAGAATACGACCTGTCTTTTTAAGGCAAAGTGACTATCAATCGAAGGTTTTAGTTCGAAATGGTCCCATCCTGCAAGTACGGCCAGTCAGGTGTTAGATTGGCAGGTATAATACTTAATAAGAACACAACTGACAAATGGCAGCTATTTTGCAGAAGGGACCACCCTTCTTGCAGTACACCCTCAGAATGCTGCCATGAAATTCATGTTTTTTCAAGCAATGCTCTGAATGCACCTTTACCTATTTGTGTGTGCAATTGTATAAAATAATTAGTTTAACATATGTGAAGATATTAATTGCAGGGATTTTATTGTTGTTTGAACAGCCCAACAGATAGAGACGTAGTGAAAGCCATAATAGCACTTTTTTTGGAAGAGTGCTCCCATTTTTTTTAAAAATGAGATTTTTGCATTTTACCAGTACATTTTTTAATTGGCACCTAACTTTAACCTGTAATGGTAAAGCGGGAAGTGGAAACTATTGTTCATAATAATGAAGTTTGTAATTAAAATAATATGATCCCGATATTACAAAATCTCTAATTTTATGATGCATACACTGCGGAACAATACCCCGCTCACACGCTCTACAGACAATTACCCAATGCAACGTGTGCATAAATCCACCAAGTTAAAAATTTGGAGTGCCTTTTTAAAAACCCTTTGCTATTTTTTTGCTTTAAGGGTAGTGTCAACCTGGAGGTTCCCGAGTATCTGTTTTGGCTTGTAACTTTTGCAATTTTGCTTATTGTATGTAACATAATTCTTCTAGAAGAAATTGGACGATTAAACCCGATGATCGCCATCAGATTAATGTAAAACTTTCCGTATTTTTTGGAGAAAAATACCAAAAAGACATGATTTTGCCCCAACATTTTCAGACAGCATAACAAAAACAATTTGAATTTTCATGATTTCTTATGTATTTTTTGAGAACAAGACAAAATGTCGAGGGACGTTTTTTCATTTTTTAAAAATATTTGTATTTTTCTCTTTTTTTAAAGGTTAGGTTTTTTTTCAAAAAGCATGATTTTTAAACATTTCTTTCCAAATTGAGTATATATGGGGAATATCTTTAGTTCTAAATCGAAAAATGAAAAACTGAAAAACCGTCCCAGCGATCCTGATTGCTATCGTACAAAAGTTAAACCTTACCTTTTACTTCGGTATCTTTTGGAGTTATCCTTGTCTGAAAATTTTTGCCGAATTTTGCGAAAATTGAACATTGAGGAAAATCCGTGTTTTAGTAAAAACGTGACTTTTCACGTCATTTCAAGCTGTCTCTTTCTCAAATACTTTGCTTTTAACTTCAAATTGGGAGAATGTTGTGCAAGTGATGAAAATACATCTTTTATGCCCTATTGAATCCAACCTCTTTTGTCTTCACTCGCAGAATTCATGAGAAATTTAAATTTCATCTGTTCTATTAGCGCTTTTGTTTACATTTTCACATATTATTTTTTCGTTTTTCCAATAGGCGTTTCGCGCAAAAGTACATAAAACCGCGCACATGCTTCATTAGCAGCAAAATTCAGATGCACCACGCGCGCGATGCTGCGCCTGCGCTGACGGCGTGTAATGTGTCTTAAATTCCCCGGCCGTTAAGACCAAGTGGTTTTTGTGATTTTAAACGTCAATAGCTGTTTAAATCGGCAAGAAAATACAACTCAGAATTGTCTCACAGTGGATAACCTTTGTTGGAACGATGAAACACAGATTGATGTTTAAAATGGTGCAAATCAGAAATTCTGTAAAACAAAAAGCACTAGGGTTGACACTACCCTTAAGTTTTGTCAAGTTCATATGCTCAGTGTCATTTTAATGTGAACAAGGAAATAAAATATATGCACTTGTAATGAATGACAAATGAACATTACGCTTTGGTGGTCTAAATCTTGTTCAGTTGTGTCTGTATAGTGTCTAGCCACTTTTTGTGTGGCTAACTACCATTAGTCAGGGCATGAAAGTGGTGTGCATACAGCCTATTGTGGACATGTTGTACATTTTTCTAATCAATAGATTTAAGTTTTTTGTAGAACACTAGCAATCATTGTTTGGGAGGACGTCCCACTTTTGGTGCGGTGGATTTAAAGAAAATATGTGACCATGATCATCTGCCTGAAGATCATCACAACAAAGTATTTCTGATAGAAAATAATGCTCTATCCCAATATCTTAAATGAGATTTTTTTAGAATACAAATTTCTCTTAAATAGCACTTGATCGGTGTGCTATCCACTTCCCCCATGGTTTCGAAGGTTATATTGGACAACAAGTACAAAAGAAAACCACAAACTTTATATTCCCGTACATTTCATATGGCTTTATGGCTTGGCTGGACTCAAATAACACTAGTTTAAGATGCCTTTTTCCTCCTTTGCAGAAACGAGTCCATCAGAACACAACCAACTCCTATTACAACAGACCACCTCCCCTTTTCTCATCTCTTAAAACATGTCTATGATACTTAGGGCTCCAACTTGCTCTTATCATTTAACCAATTTAAAACAACCAAAATCTACTGCCAAATGACATTATTGAGAGAAAAATCTTCAAACTTTCATTCACGCTCTCAGATCACTTGCCATTATCAAACGCATAAATGATCATATCCCCACATAAAATGTTTTAATACTGTCCGGCAAACAGTACATAAAAAATTCACCTTTAACTTGGTGTAAAAATCTTGCCATCTCACTTGCTCCCTCGCTCATCTCTTTCAAACGAAACATGACAAAAAATATCGTTCATAAGTGCTTCATCATTCCTATTTTTTTCTTTCTTCCATTGTCACTGCCGTTTATCTAATAGTCTGATTTGATTGAGTAAACGTTGTCCTGTAAATTTCTTGTCCTGTTTGTGCTGTTGTCTTGCCTGTTGTTTGGTGGTAATTTGTGTTCTGTTCTTGATTGATTTCTTTTGTTTTCATAGCCACTTGCACCCCGCACGAAAAGAACTTTTACCGTACCTCAACAATATTTATATTTATTTATTTATTTATTTATTTTATTGATAACACTTTCAAAACATCGCACTCACCTAACCGGTGGTGCATCCAACAACAATATAAATTGACATACAAGAAATTTGATACAAAAATATATACAAATGAGTTACAATGGCCTGTGCGTCAAAAAAATCACACCCATTGGGATGAGCAATCAACCGCGTCAGTCGTCAACTATCTACCTGCCTAGAAAAGTAAAGGGGAACCAAGCTATGCGAGTGCAAACTCCAATGATTGCCCTCAACATCACGTGGATTGGGGGGCCCGAGCGTACGAAAGCAAATCGCAATTGGGCATGATTAAATGACCTTTGCTTATGGGTAATAACTGGCGTGCAGAGGACTACATAACATTTACAGATTCATGATACTGATCTAGTTGACCATCGGCGAGTTTTCAAATACGACTTACAAATTTATCAAATATATTCATCAAGGAGGATAGATGATCCTAGGAAATAAAGGGCATAAAATCCGACACGTTACTACCCCATGTAATCTTGAGTTGAGTGTAGGGATCACAAGAGTTGAAAAGTCCCAAACGGAGGGCAAATGGGCATCAAGCAGTTTTGGCTTAAGGATGCCAAATTTTGTAATTACGAGCACCCTCGAGGCTTGTTACAACTTAACATAAAATGAAGCATATCCTCCACACCATCTTCACAAATTGGCAGATAACCACCTGATAAAGTAGTGTCCAATACTTAATTTTCTATGAAGAGGAAGTCTGTAGCGCGCCTTAAATTTTAAAGCTGCGCCAAGTAATCCTGACTAGTAAGGAGTATCTTCTAAGTGGGGGGGGATGTCTTCACAAATGCTACTCACTCAGTAGAGGATTTCTTACAAGCACCATCATACCAATAATTAGTCTGTGTTCAATTGTGGACCTTTTTTTTGTTTTTTTTTTGAAAGTACCCACCCATCGGTCATTCGGTTTTTTGTCTGTGATGAAAACCAATTACCCATACCTTGTCGGGTAAGATTTATTGATTGATTGAAGCCACTTCCAGCTTAATTACTCGTATTTAAAACATAAACATGCATGACATAACAGCTTGGGCCATCTACCAGAAGTCCATGGTAAGTAAACGGGAAAGAGATAACTTATTTATTATTGTCATGCATACTTTTAAAACATCCCAGCCTATGTCCCCAAGAGTGCCGCAGCTGGCGTATTGCGCGGGCTTTTGAGAGAAATGACTCGGGCCATTTGTAGTTGAAGTTTGTCAAGACGCCTATAATCATTATCACTATAAGATGAGACCCCGCGCTTCGTAATTGATAGACTGGAGTGCCAAGATTTCCACAAAATATCGCCGTAGTAGACTCTATTAAAGTCATCTGACCATCAATAACTGATTTGATGTAACCAATCAGACGGTGACCCTTTTTAATGCCTCTGATAATTGGGATTGATCAGATAATTACGTTTGATCTGAACGCCAGATATTTATACGTGTCCACTTCAGTAATGTGTTTATTGCCAAGCTTCCATCCACATTTAGTATTATTAATACCCTTTTTCCTTCCCGGTAATAAGGACATTAGATTTGTCGTGGTTGAAGTTTAGTCTCCATTTTTGCGAGAATTCTGTAGCGATATCGATCCATACGCTGTAAATCATTAGCGCTTTCAGCAATAAGAACGTCATCGGCCCAGAAGAGCACTTAATATTACATCCAGAATACGAACACCTCATCATGCTCATCAAGCATTTTAGAAAATTCATTTATTATAAAGGCAAAATAAAAATTGGAGACAAACCAACCTTGGGGTTTGACGCTTCTTCGATACAAAGAAATAATCATAACATATCACAAAGGTTTGACATTCCATGGACTTTTTATAAAGACTATCCAAAAATTCCAAATGTTAACCCTAATCCAACATTCCCATGCGACAGAGAAAAGACCCTCCCTCAAACATGTCAAAAGCCTTTCTGAAATCCAGGAGGCCTATACGTGGGTTTCTTCTCAGCTAACCTAATGGAAGCAATGCGTTTCAAAGTGAAAATATGATCCTCGCATCTGTGGTCTTTTCTAAGTCCTCCCTGTATTTCAGAAAGATTGTTATTATTCCTCGACATCAGGTGGATATACAATTGAAATAATACGGGTAAATTTCGAACACATGACGTCCAAAGAGTGATTCCCCTATAATTATTTAATCGTTTTGTTACCCTTTTTAATAGATCGGAACAATTAATAACCCCGATTCCACCTCAGCTGGCCGTTCTTCTTTCTTTCTCTTCTTCGAAAGTCAGGAAGCCTATTGAAAAGTTTAGAATTGAAGTGTGCAAACCAATACACCATTTTTGAGAAGCTCGTTCGTAATCATGTCGGGCCCTGGGACTTAATTATTTTTTAGCATCAGCGATCGGGGCGCTTTTAACACATCTATAGAAATATCCACTCATTTACCTGTTACCCTATGATTTACCTATATCTAAGTCCACATAGTTACCCCTTCTAATTTTAGCGATAGAATTTTTAACGTGTATGTGATTACTCTCATTCAATGCAATGTCCCATTTTCCCCCTCCCCTGTATGCCATATGCCTAATTGTTTCATTTTAGTTCTATCAGAACAGTGTTGTCTGAATTAGGAAAGGGCTTTATTGGAACAAGGATAATCCTTCTTTTTAGAACCTCTAAGCTCTTCCAAAAATCCCGACAAGAGGGGCCGCCTGCATTTGCAATCTCACACTTTCTTTCAACCCATTTGAGAATCTTTGCTGAATAAGGGTCGTTACACGATGCTTCTTAATTTTATACTCCTCCCATAATGCGTCGCCCCTCTCATTGTTTTGAGCTCTCCTGCTTAGACCACTTTACGTATGTTTCCCCGATACAACCTGTTTTCCTTCCTTTATTTATTGCTTCAATCAATAGAAGCACCACATGTTTTTGATTTCTTAGAATTTTTTTGCAACACTAACCTCTGAAGCATACCGGACATAAGTTTATCTTTCCAATTGTGCCAGAGAGAAATTAGCTTCATTAAAGGCATCCGGGTTCCAATACTGACTATCTGAATGGCCTTTTGATTATACTGACGCAGTCGTGATCTTTGAGATATTCCAGGTCTTATACGATGGTTTTGCATACCACTTTGCTCCTTTTACCAACACTGGAATTCAAGCCTAGTAACAAGAACAATTGTGATCGCTACCAATGTTAAACTTGCGCTCCTCATCGACAATCATTTCTCTGTACAATTTTTCA
Source organism: Ophioderma brevispina (assembly GCA_023653785.1). Taxonomy (NCBI): domain Eukaryota; kingdom Metazoa; phylum Echinodermata; class Ophiuroidea; order Amphilepidida; family Ophiodermatidae; genus Ophioderma; species Ophioderma brevispina. The sequence goes on from JAMKCH010085674.1 coordinate 29,430, forward strand.
GTTTTGTCATACGATAGAAACTAATCATGCCCTAGGAATTGGGTGTCTAACCATGTATTTAAGCCTTGCATTTGCGGGTACAATTATTTATAATTAATCGAGCATCATCGGCGAAATTCAAAAAAAGGGAAGGTTCGCCATTGCTATTTATAAACAGGTTCCCCCACCACCAAATCTTATCACCAATTCTCCCATTAGAAATCACCCATAATAAGAATGTGAGGATCAGAATCCTCCGTACTATTTTCAATTTGACTGATATCTGCCAGCAACTGGTTGTTACTTCACTAACTAAAAAAGAACCAGATAACCCCGGTGTCGTTCCGCATGGAGCATAACGGCGCGGCCGATTTTGCGGCAATTCCCACAGCAACTCCAGGGGAAAACTACACGAATTCATATCCCAAACGCAACCTCACTAATCTTTGACATCCCTGATGAGGCAGCATGTGCCAGGTAATGAAGAAGAACTCCGGAAAGATAGGGTGGCTAAACAGAAGACAAAGGACGGACATTATACACAACACATGAAACCATGGAAGAAATCTAAAGATTGACTCCATTTGACTTTCAAAGGTAACTTGTAAATAATGGAATAATTACATTGCATTTGTCATATATTTTTTTCCCTTGTCTAATTGCATAACCTGTCTAAATGTATAGAATTTCTCAATGTATTATCATAACCATGTGCTACCGGCTATTCTGTAATTAGTGTAATTGCCAAGGCCATTTCCATTACTATTATCCGCCTATGGTTGCTCACATATTAAGGCAGAGTAACCTGTCTCACTCTAGAAACTGTAAAATCAATTGATAATCAATTCTTTCTCTTCAAAGCGTCACGCTAATGATGTCCTTCAATCTGGTTCCAATAGCAAGTTCTCACACATGGCGAAATGGAGTATATATCACATAATTAATAACTGCTCTTTCACTTGTTCAATCAATCAAATTTTTAATCTGGTCATCTATTTAGTATTTCACATTTCGAAATGGCAGTGATATATCAATCTAATTAAAACTGCTCTCCTTCACTTGTTCAGGTCAATCACCACATCATATTAATCTGGTCAATCTATTTAGTTCAAAATACTAGTTATTAGGCAATTGACTTCGGTGTATTGAGATTAAGTATTTACGATCAATTGCTTTTTCCACTTGCCCCGTGATTTGCAATGGTATTTATTTCAATTGAAATAATGATTTTCTTTCATTCAATAAATTCTCGCGGCTGTCATTTTCATGTGATATTTACTTGCTTGTGTAAAACCAATCTAATCTAATGTCTGGAATACAATATTTTAACCTATAATATTTTGGTGTAGGTTAAAATAATACTCAAGTGTGTTACGTTTATGTTAACACGATCATCCAACACTCGTATATTTTGGCCTGTTTTGATATGACAAAGGTTGTGCTACACTTGAGACATGTGGGTCAGATTATAGGTTCGCGTCCTACCAGCTTATATTAAGCTATTATCGCATCTGGACCTCTGAACATACATTTTTATTCTTTATATAAATTTTGGTCTGTTGGTTGTCGTATTGTTTATTTGTCTTGTCCTTGCTCGGGATTTCAAAAGAATGTTAAGAAAAATCATAGGAATCTTGTTATGTATTAATTTGCAAGAATTATATTCACAATGTTTTGTAGTGATTTAACTAACAAAGAATTTCGTAAAAGCTGTATTAGTGTTTACTTGCCTTACTGGCACGGTAAAGCTGTAATGAAATTTAGTTTGCCTTTCAATCATATTATGGCGCAAAGTGAATTCCCTACTTGAAGTATATAGAGTGTATGGGACCAGAATGTCATTAAAGAGTCAATACCAATAACTACGAACACTTGTTTAGATCCTACTAAGTTCCCATCCGAATGAATGATGGTGATTTGTAAATAGTTTAGCAACGTACTATACAGAAGAGCAGCTAAAAGAATTATCTAATCTATCAGAAAATAATCTGTCCCTCTTGAATACCAACATCACGCAGTTTGAATAAAAACTTGTGATACTCTGAAAGAGATTTTCTTCTGAACGGTAATATAAATTTTCAAATTCTGGTCTGGTGGAGACATGGTTAAATAACGAACCCCATTATTTCAATCTTCAATGGCTATAATCTGAATTTGAAAATAGAACAAAATAAAAGGTGGTGTCGTTTTTGTTTTGTCTATTAATGACAAGACCAATTTTTAACAATGATTTGCCACAAATTGAACACCCTTGACGTAGAGAAGTTTTGTTTCTCGAAATGAACGGGAAGGATGGTAAAAAAACATAATTGTTTGGGCCATTATGTACCGACCTCCTGACCAGGATATGAAGGAATTAACATTTTTGCCAATAGGCTTTTAATCAATATTTTTACAAAAACTGAGCAAACTTTGTGTATCTGATGGGCGACTTCACTAAATCTATTAAATGAAGACATTCATGCTTATACTAGTGATTTTCCTAAATAACTTGGTATCTTATTCCTGTACCCAACCATACACACCGATCCAGATACATCAAAATCCGCCACACTCATTGATAATATATTTACCAACTCCCAGTTACATCAAACATCTGGGATAAATGACTAATCTAAGTAACCACCTCCCTATTTTCACTATTACCAAACCTCTAAGGTATCTATAAAGAGTACAAGTATGAATATATAGAAAAAGCGATTTTTAATAACTGATTCAAAAATGTGCAATTACTTAAATCAGAACTAAGTAAAGTAAATTGGAATGAGATTTGTTCTTCTGATGATGCTAATGTATCTTATACAATGTTTATGAAGACTGTTGAAAACCATCTTCTAGATAAATGTATTCCATGAAAACATTAATTAGATACGAAAATAGACCCCAAGGTCACTATGGATTACATCTGGTTTATTAAAGTCAATGCGAAGAATGAACACTCTGTATAAGAAATCTTATTAGAAAACCTAACCGAGTTAAACCTTAATAAATCAAAAATACTCACTAGTTGAACTCGAGATTACGTTTGCAAACAAAGTTATTATAGTGATCTTCTCGAAAAAGAAAGATATATATGCTGAATAAATGGAAGGTCTTAAATTCTATTCTTAGACCTTGCAAAAAATCGTGTTCGCAGAAGTTTGTATCTGTACATAAAAATAATTTACCGACCTTATGAAATCGCCACAGAATTTACCAAATACTTTTCAAGTATAGGATCATCATTAGCATCTAGTATTCAACATACAGGTAAAAACTTCAACATCTACCTAGGAAATAGCTCAATTCCTTCACTTGTTTCTTTAAACCGACCTGTGAAAAAGAAATCCTAAAATTATCGGAAAACCTTGGATGTAAAAAAGTGACTGGTCATGATGATATGAAACCTGATTTTGTTTAAAAAAAATTGCCAGTGAAATGCATATCCTCTATAGATACTATTCAATACATTCTCTGTGTAATGAAATGTCCAGATATTTAAAATAGCTAAGGTTGTAACCAATTTATAGACGAAAATCCCCCTGGTGGAAGTTTTCTTGGCAATTATAGACCTGTGTCCATATTGCCCTGCTTTTCTAAAATTCTTGAACGCATTGTATAACGATCGTTGTATGATTTCTTATGTACACACAATATGTTGTATCAACAGTCAATATGGTTTTCGTAAAATCACTCTAAGTACTATGGCGTATTAATTTTGTTAATACTATTAGTAAGGCAATATATGATAACATGTACACTGTTTGGTATATTTATTGGATTTATCCAAAGCATTCGATACCATAGAACCATCAAAGTAGATATTGATAGTTATAACCACTATGGGTTGTAGAGGTGTTAATCCATAAATGGTTTTCTAAATTATCTTCTAAAAGACAACAATCTGTTTCTTTAATTCAAAAACAGTCACCTAAAGTAGATATGAATTGTGGTGTCCCAGGTTTCCATGGGTCCCCCTTAGTGCCACTGTTTATTTATTATATATATAATGACATTTTCCACACATCCAAATTGTTTTGTCCTTTATATTTTGTTGCTGAACGATACCCCACAGTTTTTCTGCTCTCACAAAAGTTATCTACGCTCCTGTAGCAATGTAAATAAGAGCTGGAAGAAATTAGTAATGGTTTAAAGCTACAATTGTCGCTTAATGCACAAAAACAAATCTAATGTTTCTTTGTACAACCTCACCAAACAGAAAAATAGGTGGCTTCAAAGCATTTTTTAGATGGTTGCAAACTAAATAGAGTAAAGGAGGCCATTCCTAGGCCTAAACAATTGATGAAAATTAACTTGGAAAAAAACACAAATTGACAATGTGTACGTAATTCGTGTTTCTAAAAACATAGGGGTACTTACCAAAGTTACATTGTTTTACCCAACAACCATGTCTCAGTGTACTGTTCTTCTGTTACCACATCCATAAACTATGGTATATTGCTACGGGGTAGTACATTCAAAGGAACCTTTTAATAAAGTTTTTCGACATACAGAAAAGAAGCTTTAAGGATTATTTCCCCCATTTCCAATATCACTTTCATGTCCTTCTAAGCCCTTACTTCAAAAAAACATGTATTGAATGTTTTTTAACATGTATGAAAAAGAGATAGCTATATTCATGTTAAGTAGAGATACATATGCTACCACACCAGACCATTCATTTAAATGTATGTTTCCAAAAATCACGAAAAAATCATACTTACCATACAACAAGAATAAGACTACTACCTGTAGTACATTTCCTAAAACAAATTCAGTATTAACACGGGCCCAAATCTGTAATAGTTTACCAGATGATATAAGGAAGGCAAGAACTATTGGTACTATTTAAAAAAACCAAAATTTCACATTCCATAAAGCATTTAATTTTGTAAAAAAAAAAAAAAAAAATGTGTCATTATTTTGGGAAAAATCTTGTTTAAGAACGAATTAACTATAAAGACATGTTACGATTATTTAACTTGGATACAAATTACTGTTTTTTGCTGCCTAATTGATATATACTTATAATTCTGTACTAAATTGCTTATGAACTACTTTCTGTTTTTTTCTTGTTGTATCTTAATTGTGTTCTTTGTATCGTTTTGGGGTCTGATTTGTTTATTCCGTAATGTTTGTTTTTCGGGGGTATAAAACCTTCAGGCTTTTTGCTTTTCGTTAACCTCCTCCTCATTGTTTTTTTAATATTTGTACAATTTTTGATATGTAATTTGATGAAATTTGATGGAATAAGTCTGGGTCGGTACCACATTGAACCGGAAAGACGCAACTGGGCCCAAAGTTAATAACTCATTGCCAATTTTGATTTTGATCCACAACCTCTCAGCTCCTCGACTTGCGAATTTACAAAGAATGTTATCCATCAAGTATAATTATATTAAGTTCGAAACAAGAAAGCCACACCACCCACACCCACCCTTGCTGACTCTATTTTTACCACCAACCCATTTTAGGCCGTTAATGTTACATAATCTTCCGCTTTTCAAAAGGCTCTCAGCACACAACACCCAAAAACATCAAGATTTGGTCATTAAGTAGCTTTGCCACTTCGTAAACCTTTGTCCTTAAACGATTTTACAATTGCCTTAAAGCAATAATTTCCATCGACTTTGTTATTGTTGTTTTGCCACGAACGAAGCATTTCTTCTTTCTCTCCCCACAACCTTATTACAGTAGACTTGTGAATAATATAATTAGCATTTGAGTTCATGATACATATTAACATTAATTTGAACATTGGTACTTGACATTAACATGTATTATTATACAACAGACCCATCACCATAATTATTGAAACAATCCTTTCGTCAACTAATACAGGTAAATGTTCATCGTCCTCGGCACGTTTCCAGTTGAAGGCCAACAATTTTGTAGGCCTACTCCTGGTGCCGGCACGCACTTGCCAGCTTCTCAGCATCCCTTCGGTACACTGTGATAATCAGCAACTGGATGGTAGAATTTATTATTGGCCTTATGTCCTAGCGATGGCAATGTTACCAACGTGTATGTCCACCATGGAAGCAGTTTCTATGGCGACATGATTTTGTTACAAACAACAAACACAGAAGAAACCCCCAACCCCGCCTGTTCTGCTTGCGAATGACTGTCCATGTCTGACCTGATCATTGGCACGGCGACCGTTTGTGCGGTTGAGTCGCGCGGGGCGAGCGGGCTTTGCCAATGATCATCATATATGGTCGGGGATCTGGGGGGAATCTGTCTACTAAAAAATCGTCATGACCGTTTGCCCTACTTCTTAGGCTTGATGATTGGGTGCGCGTCGTTGATAATTTTGTAGCAAACGCCTTGTGCATTTCCTATTTAAGGGGAGGCCACGACTGTTAGAAGAGACACGAGGCTGCTGACATTGTCTTGAAGTCTAAAGTTACTGTCATTTATCAGACAATATTTCACCCCCTTTCCATTCCATTTGATTATATGTGCATTCATATTGTCCCCACTTCTGTTTGATGACTGCAATCATCATCGACACGCGGGCAGACCGATGAAACAACAATCGCCGTGTTTGGAGCTCTCCTCTGTATGTCCTCATCATCTCGTGTATTTTCTTCGCTTTCCTCTTCTGTTTGGTTCTAGACACACATCGTTGGTTGCTACATGTAAATTACCGTTCCAAAGTTTTCAACTCTTGTTTTCCTTTCGCTTGGTGTCTTGTCCGACACTTTCGCACCGCTAACAAACACACTCATATTTTAGTGTCTTGCAGTCCGCGTTCATGAAAGTCTCTTTCAGCATACTATCCCCGATTAGTAGACATTTGCTAGCTTAGCTGTAGTGTTAGGTTGATTGTGACCCGCGGATTTACGGCAATCATTTGGCGTGCTTGGAGCTGAAGCTCATCTGAGCGGGTTCGGGGATCTTGGCGGGAGGCCGTGGTTCTTGGAGCAGGGTTTTAGCCAGGGAGTTTGGCCGACATGTCGGATACGGTGGTTTGCAAGTATTTGAGAGATTCAGCTTGGTCTTGTACAGTTGTGTTTTCCAATTCTGTGTTTTTCTCTTTGTCATTCTGAAATTTTAACCCAAGATCATGCATCAGCTGGGGATTTTTTCTGCAGTGCCATGTAGGACAAATCCAGAAACGGTTTAGCTGCCGCTCGGATTCCGACACAGGCACGGTGAAAGGAGTCTAGGTTTTTCCCGCCGGGCACCGCTACGCTTGGCGATCACACATTCTGAAACCACCTACAAATCGAGGCACGACGTGCTAAATACGACGTCACAAACCAGCTAATACATGTGGTTTTGATCTAATTCCCACCAATTAGTACTGCTCGGGGTCATGCATGTACTTCAGTGGAAACCCCGGCAATAGCAATGCGCTGTGACACGAAGTTCCGATAGCCATGGGAAGTGGATGAACAACACGAATAAACGGAACTAGCAAACTGTATAATGGAACAATGTCATGGAGGAAGTATTTTTTTGTGAAGTGTGTAATTTACCTTTTGCATATTCCCACTGTCAACAGCAATAAAGACGATGTCAGAACATTTTCGCTAATATGGACTTCGATCTATTGCAACACATTGTACTACGTGTCCCTAGGAAATTATTATAGAATAAATGTAATTTGAGTTTTTGGCCCAGGGCGAATCTTTTTGACCTTTTGTCTTGGTATAAAGCTATACAATGACCCACCCAAGGTTAATTAGATTAAGCGTAGCGCGCTTTTTAGTATGATCTAACAATGTTGTGAAGAAGTTCGTTTGTGCCCCGTGCACGCTTTGCGTTTATATAGCAGTAACCTCGTTCACCATTGCATTAGTACAACAGATATGATATCCTTACTGTGCTATTTCAAATCCCCCTAGTATTATTCCAGTTATATACCCTCTTTTGAAATCCCACTTTTAATGTATTATATCATCTTCTCTGATTATATTCATCCTTACTTGTAATCCTTGGATGTAAAATATTTTTGTATTATAATGGTTTTGTATGATGAACAAATCGTCGGCTGAATGCAAGACCAACGTAAGTGACATTTTTGTCGAAATTGATTTTTTGGTGAATTTTGAAGAGGAGGTATGTGTGAAGATATGTAAGTGATTAAAAAAAGTTTTAATTAGAAAAAATAGTTAACGTATGTGCAATGTGTTTTTTTCTGCTTAATGCAAGACCAACGTAAGTGCTGCACTTACGTTGGTCTTGCATTAAACAATTTTGCCCCTTTTCAGTGCAAGATCAAATATTGATTTCACTTACGTTCTCTTCTTTTGTAAATAAATATTTTATTACATTTATCAAGGAGAAATTATTTGATTTATGCCATACAAAATACATTTCCTATTGTATTACCTGCTATAATTATGGACACACCACCTATAGAAGCCAATAGAAACACAAAAATGTTCTTCCTGTAAAATTAGTCTAAATGCACTTACGTTGGTCTTGCATTCCGCCGATGAAATAAAGATTGATTGATTGACATTGGAGTGGACATATAAGTAAGATTGTAATTTTTTAAGGACATTCTTGAGTGTACCGATCGCCATTTTAATCGTATTGGTCAGTGCAAATTCTTGAACCGATCGTTTAAATCAAAAATAAATTTTGTTATATAAATCTCCATCATTTGTGCACAAGGCTCAATTCTTTGTGTTAAAAGGTTTTTTCTGACCTTGTTGTCCTTGTGATGTCGTAACAATGCATGTTTTTAAGCTATGATTAGGGGGAATTGGACAGATACAAATGGTCCCAAGTGTAAGTTAGCATCCATCCATTATAAAGTATAATGGATAGATATGACTTTTGGAAATTTATTGTAACTGTACAATTGCAAAACATATTGGTCCAAAGTGCTAAATCAATATAAATCCATGGTATTTTTCAAAGCAATGTTTCGAAGTAGTAAAAATAAAAGGTACTTTAATACACGCTATAGTAGGTGAAACATGCAGGTTTGAATAAAATACCGGAACTTCCTTTTTTTAACTTGGCGTCGTTGCGTCCAGTACCACTGGACATCTTCAGGCAACTGACTTGAGGTTGTGATGATGGAAAACAGTCAGTTGCCGTATTTTATTTATTTCCAAACCTGATTTTTTTTTTCAACTGGATGAATGAGAATATACATTCTTAAAGAGTAGAAGAACATTAGGAAGGAATGGAATTAAGCTATGCATAATATCTGATTTCATTTGATTTCCACATTGATGTCATATCTGAGATAAAGGTATTTCGTGGGGTTTTTTTTTTATATTTTCCAGTAAATAAATATTAAAAATGAAATACCGATTTTGAATGTTGGCAATTTATAATAATACTTATTATAAATATTTTGGCTTACCAAATTTCCGGGAAAATACTTGAACAAAGCCCAATTTGGATACTAGCAGGGGACTGTAGTGAAAAAGTGTGCGCTTCCGGATAAAATTGTGAATTTTTGCACACAAGTACTTTAGGAATTGATAATCCATAAAATTGATGGAAGCACTTGCCAACTCCTATTAATGGCTCTCAGCTTGGGTTTCAAGGTTATACAGGGGTCAACAATTTAAAATGTTCCGAATGTGTTATAAAGCATGCCATGGTGTTTGTCTGGTTACAAGGATTCCAAAGAGGTATAGTTTACACTATCTATGGCTTATAGTTCCGGAGTTACGGGGTAAAAACGGTAAAAATGGTGAAAAAGTCAATTTTGGTGTGTACATGGGTCAAAAGTTAAAAGTTGCTTTGATTCCGTTAATATGAGGTGCAAATTGTTTCCCTAGCTCAAAGGATTGAAATAAAGAATAGTTTGTCTTATCTGTTATACTTAGTTTTCATGTTATCCAACAAAATAGGTCACAGGTCAATAGAATCCAATAGCTGCCATTTAATAACCAGACACGTAAGATAGTCAAAACTATTCCTATATTTCATTCTATGAGCTAAACCAACAATTTGAACCACATTTTACAAAAATTGGAGCAACCTTTAATTTTTGACCCCTGTACAAACCAAAATTGACTTTTTTACCATTTTTACAGTTTTTACCCCATATTTCCTAAACTATAAGTAACAGGTAGTATAAACTATAACTTTTTGGAATCCTTGTAACCAGACAGACATTATGGTGTGCTTTTCAACACAATCGGAACATTTTAAAAATGTTACCCCTGTGTAACCTTGAAATCCAAGCTGAGAGTCATGGTGTGGCAAGTGCTTCCATCAATTTTTTGATTATCAATGTATAAGTATATTTACCAAATTCACAATGTTATATATATTTGCACACTCACATAAGATCTGTGCACTACAGTCCCCCACTATACTTGTATAGTCATGATAGTGTAAAGGTTCGTTCATACTACACTGCAACGTGCGTTGCGGTAAGTTGCAGTGCTCGAATTCGGTCTCTGCCAGGTACTGCATTGCGGTACTGCAACCGAGTTAAATTTATTTTAACTGCAGCTGCAGCAGGTTGAGTGGAGTTGCTGCAGCAAGTGATCGATATATCGGCACTGCACTGCACAGTGCAGTGTAGTATGAACGAGCCTTAATTGTTAAGTTCTGCAGTCTTCTGATTGCTTCAATACCCTAAAGGTCCGTTCATACTTCACTGCATTGCAGTGCAGTGCTGCAATGCAGCCTGCCAAAATCGTCACTGCGATCACTTGCAGTACTGCAACGCAATGCAGTACTGCAACGAAGTTAAAATTATTTTAACTGGCGATGCAGCAAGATGCAGTGGGGACGTGCAGTCAGTGGCGCAGTATGCCAAATTTCCGCAAGTTTACTGCAACGTACTGCAACCCGTGACCTGCAGTGACCTGGGTTGACCTGCAGTAAAGGCAGTAAATCGATTAGGAGTGCAGCGGAAGTGACGGAACATTGCAGTAAATTTACTGCACAGCAATGCAGTGCAGTGGAAGTATGAACGGACCTTTATGCGTCTTGTTTAGAGAAAATCGATCCTGTTGCATATATCTGGACGTGACCTGTTAAATTTTTTCGTTTGTACACTTTAATATGACATATTTTTGAAGTATTATTGAAGTTAAATTTCCCTTGTAAAATCCACATCTGTTCTTTTAAATGCTAAATTCGCACACTTTGCCGAATTTGTTTTAAAAAATCGAAATTGTCAATTTGAATGACTTATCGAACATCTTACAGTTTGAAATTCCCACGGATATAGCTAGTAATATGTATGAAGTATACCCAAATGTACTGTACAGTAAAACTACATTTTCAAACAGTTTTGTTAGATTTTTCCCCGCTATGCAAAATGACACAGGAAAAACCTGCTGTTTTCTTCCTTTAATCTTCAATTTTTCAGTTGGAAAAAAATAATTCTACAGGCTTATCCTTCACTTTTGTAAGCTATCCCTACGAATTTCAAATATTTTGACACTTTTAGGTATGGAAAAATACACCTGACAAAAAGAACTGTTATATGTTAACCCTCGTCCAACCAAGGGTTTTTGTACTACATTCACGACCAGCCCCCCTTGTTTGGTATCAGTGTGTAGCTACATATGTCCTTTCTTCAAATCAAGTACAAACATATCAAGTTTTAATATGCCGTCACAGTGACGTCATAACTGAGACTTTATTTTTACGTAAATTTGTAAGCAAATCGCCAAAATCGGGAGTTTTTCGACCGTTTTTGCCATTCATGCAAGCAAAATT
>JAMKCH010085675.1:0-44689 GCA_023653785.1 Ophioderma brevispina
CAGTTTTGCAGTTGCTCACGCACAAATGCACACACAATCCAGGGTGGATTACCTGTTGTTACAAACCAACTCTCCATTTCAGGTCTCAAAATGTGTCCGAGAGTCTCTTACCACAGTGCGAAGATCTCATTGATAGCATCAACGAGTGTTGACATCAAGACTCAAATAGAACAGCTGCAGGCACAGGTGACTCGGCTGACTGGGAAAAAGAGCACAGAACGGGAATTACAGCATATCCATGGTAAGAAACAGAGTTTGGGAAGTCACTTCAGTTGATAGCTCGCTCGCAGCGTACGTACTTTTCCACACCGAACTCTTTCGAATGGATAATGAAATGAGTTCCATCTGTCTGTGTGGTCCATGGTTGAAATGTTAAACAACTATCAGCGATCTACCTGAAAGAGTGAAATATTTGCCGTATAGCTTAAAAGTGGCAGGATAAGGCTTACATAGGACTCTTATAAGGTATATTTTCCAACTGAAACCTTGGACAGAAAGAAGAAAAACAGCAGTGTTCAAAGATAAGGAATCCCATTCAACTATGTGTTGTAGTAATTGTCCACATGACATTAATGACTAAGATCTTATATAGCATGCGGTGCAGCCGCATGATATACTTGCCTCTCTCGTTTCTTTTCTTTCTTCTCTTCTTTTTTCGTTTTCCTCTCTTCTTTCTTCTTTGTACCTTGCTTCAAAATGCTACTGTGCCAAAACGGCTGGGCCGATATTTGCCAAAATTGGTCAGAAGAACCACTGAACCCACGTTACATCATAGTTGTAAATATTTTTGACCTTTGACCTCTCGTCGGGGTCAATATAGGTACAAACTAAAATCACTTTTGAGGCCTCTTTCTACAGATTAAATTTGCTCTCCGTACGAAATTCCGCATGAGCATCGTCTTTTGGTCGTGTATACAGCTTTACACAGAATTCATATCAGAACTCATTAACATTCAAAATGGCGCATTAAGCTATTAATATGTCAAAATTGCTATATCGCAAAATCGATACAACCTGGATAGTGATGTCTGCGCAAAAGTTGCGGATAATGTCGAGAAGACGAATTTTGACAGAATATTGGCCATAGGGGTCCAGGCAAAATATGCAAATGACTAATTAATATGCAAAAACGCTATAACTCATTAAACCCAAATAGATATTTATGTCAAATTTGTCACCATACCCACTTAGGAAAAGGCTCTATTAGCTTATGTTCACATTTTGGGATCAAAAGGTCAAAATGGGGTCATCTATGGGTCAAATATTAAAGTAGCTAATTGACCTAATAGCTTGTAATCTGTTTAGGCATCAATGAAAAGTAAAAAAGAGTCCACAGTAACCATCGCTCTGTGAGCCATCGTTAAGATCAAGGTTATAAATACACAAAATATCACAAAGTTGCTTATATTGCTAGCATACCTAATTCATCCTGTAGGGCTCAAGTTCCCACACAACGACAGATGAAATATGGTCTACATGGTAATTGTGTTGCCCATTCTGGAAAACTTGATTATTGAAATTCATTGCTAACTGTTGGGGCCTGTAACAATAGATTGGGGTCAAGGTCACATGGCCATGCAGTAAGTTTACCGCATGCTATACTCGGCTTTCCTCAAGCACAATCGGTGCCTAGTTGATTTTTGTTGTCATTGTTGCATTTGGTCGTATCACTTGGCAGGGTATGATAGGATACCTATACTTGTTCCAAAAGACAAAATCAATTTTTTATGATTTTTTCGATTTGCAAAAATCACTGACAGTGCTTTACGTTAGTCTTTACGTGTCCCTCAAATTTCTAAGTCAAAATTCAAAGCAATTGAAAATTTTCAACCAAGATGAGTGACAATTTTTTTCAATACTCTTTGTGTGAGATTTGGCAGGACTGTGGCTATGGCATGTGGCAATTTCTGACTCTGATTGGTCTTCACTTTGGCACACTCCCTGTATTTTACTATTCTCTGTAAAACCAGGTATAAGCTTTTTGGACGGATTGGGCGTAGCAAAATCCGGCTTTGAAATGGCAATGTCTGGAGTAATGAACGTGTGTAAGGACGTGTGTATGTATGTACGTAATGGTGTCTTGACACAAAAGGTAAACATTTTGCCATAACTTTTTTTCCAGTGAGCTAGAGTACCCAACTTAGATATATTGTAAGGAGGGCACAAGCCCCTACACCCCTGTAACCCATTCCCCCAGGGTCCTCCCCGGTCTGACAGGGGGTGGGGAAATGTCAAAAAGGTCAGCATTTCAACAAAAAGTAAACATTTGTCCATAACTTTTTTTCCAGATGAGCTAAGTACCCAAAGTTAGATATATTGTAGGAGGGCCCAATCCCCTACTAACCATGTACCCCATTCCCTCAGGTCCTCCCCTGGGTCCTGCAGGGGGTGAGGAAATGTCAAAAAGGTCAACATTCACAATAAGGTAAACATTTTGCCATAACTTTTTTTCTCGCATATTAGCGAGAGTACCAAAGTTAGATTATATTGTAGGAGGGCACCATCCCTACTAACCATGTAACCCATTCCCCCAGGGTCCTCCCCTGGGGCTGGACAGGGGGTGGTGGATGTCAAAAAAGTCAACATTTCACAAAAAAGTAACCCTTTGTCCATAACCTTTTTTTCCAGATGAGCTAGAGTACCCAAACTTAGTAATTGGGTATGAGGGCACAAGCCCCTACTAACCATGTAACCCACACCCTCACCAGGGTCCTCCCCTGGGTTCTGCCAGGGGGGTGGGGAAATGTAAAAAAAGTAACCATTTCACAAAAAGTTAACATTTTAATGCATAAACTTTTTTTCCAGATGAGATAGAATACCCAAACTTAATATATTGTAGAGGGCACAAGCCCTAAGCCCCTACTAACATGTAATCAATTCCTCAGGGGGTGGGGAATGTCAAAAAAGGTAACATTTCACAAAAAAAGTAAACATTTTGCCATACGTTTTTTCCAGATGACCTAGAGTACCCAACTAGATATATTGTAGGAGGACGCAAACCCCTACTAACCATATAAACCATTCCCCCAGGGTCCTACCCTGGTTCTGACAGGGGGGTGGGAAAAAAGTAAAAAATTAAAAAAAAAAATTTCCCCCAAAATTCAAATTTTTTTCTAGATGAATTAAGAGTAGCCAAACTCAATAATTTAGTCTATAGACTGAAAGTGTTTTGACCTATGCCTTTGATAAGCTCCTAGGCGACCGCCTAACTGCCCGAAATGGAGTTTTGTTTAGGGTGTTGGGTCCAAACATCCACTTAGGCTTCAAGTTCCTTCCCATTGCAGGCAGACTGGCTTTGACTTTTTTGGTCTCGAACTGGCGCGCCACGAGATCTAATTAATATGCAAAATTGCTGTATAATCCCAAAATCGATAAACCTGGATAGGTGAGGTCTGCGCAAAAGTTGCGGATAATGTCGAGTGACGACTCATGTGAACAGAATATTGGCCTAGGGGTCACATGCAAGATATGCAAAGGAGCTAATTAATATGCAAAAACGCTATCAATCATTAACCAAAGTAGATATTTATGTCAAATTTGTTAACCAAAACCACTGGAAAAGGCTCTATTAATTATGTGCACATTTTGGGATCAACAGGTCAAATGGGTCTCTAGGGGTCAAATATTAAAAGAAGCTTAATTGACTAAAATAGCTATGTAATCTTTTCCATCAAGGAAAAGTAAAAAAGAGTCCCACAGTAACCTGCTCTGTGAGCCAGTTAAGGAGTCAAAGGTCATAATACACAAAATATCAAAGTTGCTTATATTGCTCGAATACCTATGTCATCTTAGGCCGCAAGTTCCAACTAACGACAGATGCAGTGTCTAACATGGTATTGTGTGCCATATGGGAAAACTTGATTATTGAAATCATTGCTAACTGTTTGGGGCCTGTAACAATGATTGGGGTCAAAGTCATCAGGACAGTGGCAAGTAGTTCCGCATGCTATTCTCGTGATTTCTAAAGCCACAAATCGATGCATAGTTTGATTTGTTGTCATTAGGTTGGCATTTGGTCGTATCCCTTGCAGGGTATGATTAGGATACCTATACTTGTTACAAAAAGGACAAAATAGATTTTTTATGATTTTTTCGATTTAGCAAAATCACTGACAGGGCCTTAAGTTAGTCTAATTAAGTGTCCTCAATGCTAAGTCAATCAAAGCAAGTTAAAATTTTCAACCAAGAGGGTGACAATTTTTTTCAATAATCTTGTGTGAGATTTGGCAGGGACTGTGCTAGCACTGTGCAATTCTGATTCTGATTGGTCCTTAACTTTGGCACACTCCCTGTATTTTACTATTCTCTGTAAAACCATGTAAGCTTTTTTGGACGGATTGCTCAGCAAAAAGCCGGCTTCTGAAATGGCATGTCGGATGTAAGCGTGTAAGGAGTTGTGGATGTATGTGTGTGTGTGTCGGGACACAAAAAGGTAAACATTTTGCCATAACTTTTTTCCAGATGAGCTAGAGATACCAAACTAGATATATTGTCGGAGGGCCAAGCCCCTACTAACCATGTAACCATTCCCCCAGGGTCCTCCCCTGGGTTGACAGGGGGGGAGGAAATGTCAAAAAGGTCAACATTTCACAAAAAGGTAAAACCTTGCCATAACTTTTGTTCCAGATGAGCTAGAGTACCCAAAGTTAGATATATTGTTGGAGGGCACAATCCCCTACTAACAATGTACCCCATTCCCTCAGGTCCTCCCCTGGGTCCTGCAGGGGGTGAGGAAATGTCAAAAAAGGTCAACATTCACAATAAGGTAAACATTTTGCCATAACTTTTTTTCTCGCATATTAGCGAGAGTACCAAAGTTAGATTATATTGTAGGAGGGCACCATCCCTACTAACCATGTAACCCATTCCCCCAGGGTCCTCCCCTGGGGCTGGACAGGGGGTGGTGGATGTCAAAAAAGTCAACATTTCACAAAAAAGTAACCCTTTGTCCATAACCTTTTTTTCCAGATGAGCTAGAGTACCCAAAGTTAAGATATATTTTGTAGGAGGGCACAAGCCCCTACTAACCATGTAACCCACACCCTCACCAGGGTCCTCCCCTGGGTTCTGCCAGGGGGGTGGGGAAAATGTAAAAAAAGTAACCATTTCACAAAAAGTTAACATTTTAATGCATAAACTTTTTTTCCAGATGAGATAGAATACCCAAACTTAATATATTGTAGAGGGCACAAGCCCTAAGCCCCTACTAACATGTAATCAATTCCTCAGGGGGTGGGGAATGTCAAAAAAGGTAACATTTCACAAAAAAGTAAACATTTTGCCATACGTTTTTTCCAGATGACCTAGAGTACCCAACTAGATATATTGTAGGAGGACGCAAACCCCTACTAACCATATAAACCATTCCCCCAGGGTCCTACCCTGGTTCTGACAGGGGGGTGGGAAAAAAGTAAAAAATTAAAAAAAAAAATTTCCCCCAAAATTCAAATTTTTTTCTAGATGAATTAAGAGTAGCCAAACTCAATAATTTAGTCTATAGACTGAAAGTGTTTTGACCTATGCCTTTGATAAGCTCCTAGGCGACCGCCTAACTGCCCGAAATGGAGTTTTGTTTAGGGTGTTGGGTCCAAACATCCACTTAGGCTTCAAGTTCCTTCCCATTGCAGGCAGACTGGCTTTGACTTTTTTGGTCTCGGCAACTTTCTTGCATCAAGTATGACTATATATACACAATGTACAATATTCACGCCCCAGACTGCCACCATACCCTAGGGAAAAAGAAGCAATCGTCCATATACCGCCATTGGCGGTTTACAGATTTTTTTATTTTCTTTTCAAATGCCCCAATAACCATGATCATTTTTTCACAAAGACGAATAATTAACATTCCGATCTGGTTTTTGTTTTTATATGCCAATTTGGATCACAGGTGTTGCTTGTTTTTTTGTTGTCTGCCTTAAATTCACAATCATTTTTGCATGCTCTAAGAGTTGAGTCCCTAATTTTAACTTCATTAGAAAACATGGCCCTCATCGCCCAATTTCCAAAACTTTTACTAGAAGATAGGTACATGAAATAAAGGTGCATGATAGACTAAAGGCACTATATCATTGATTTGCTAATCAGAAAATCGAAAAAAATCATCGAAAATCAGATTTCTTTTCTGCATGTATATAACAAGTAAAGGAGTCCGAACATACCCTGCAGTAAATGATAGGACCAGACGCAACCTATATAAGGACAAAATCGGGAAATTTTTAGTCATTACTGTCCCGAAACGTACACTTACTACAACACATATTGGAATGGAAAGTCATATCTTGGAACACTGCTGTTTTCTTTCCTTTTCTGTCATTCTTCAGTTGAAAGTACTTATGAGAATTTACAGACTTATCCTTTTTAAGCTATTCTGCAAATTTGTAATATTTTTCAAATCACTGATAGTGTCTTTAATTTTCACTCTAAGTATTTAACAGGAATATGGTCAATGTAACATGCCATGCTATTTTGCTTGGTTGTGGATATAATGGGAACTTTGGGTTGTGACTAGGGTGGATCCATAAGAAAAAAAAGAAAAAATGTGAGAAATACAGAAATTTTGCAGTTACTATATACCATGTTGTTCCTATAAACGCCCCTGCTCTAATAACCCCCCCTACGATTTTTGGATAAAACAATTTAAGAAAATGAGTTTAAGCTTACCTAAATCACATGATTTAATGGACGTTACTGTCGTAATCCTTATCATAATCGCTGTTGTCATCAGTGTTTTCTACAAAGTACAAAGTGCTGTTCGTGGATTTCATGTGTATAACGACATCTGGACCCCAGTAATCTTTTATAAACTGCGTAAGGTGATTTTTGCGTGGAATTTTTACTTTCCATTTTTGACTGTAATAAACGCCCCCTTTTGAAAAATGCACCGCCTCCGGGGCGTTTATTAGGAACAATACGGTATGCTTATTGGATAAAAAATTTGAACTGACAGGAATTAGAGTAACTTGCTCCCTTTAATTATTATCCCCCTGGCTTGAAAAGCAGAGGGTGATTTTGCAATAGTGCACATGTCCATATGTATGTGTGTGTGTTCCAGTTTGGTCAGGTCTACTGTAAAGAAAGGTATTGCCCAGGATAATAAGGCGCTTCACACTGAGCAGGTGATCAATCTACTTTTGCGATGGATCGCCATTTTTGAAGACTAGTACAGCCATTTTCTGAATACTAGACGCGCATGAGCAATAACACCTTGTGCGATGTAAAGTTTCCAAAGAAGGATTTACTGCAGGGCGATCCAGGATTTCTCAATAGAGGGGCGCCAAATTTTCCGGCTCGCTGCGCTCGCGGGTAAGACAAATTTTTTTCCCACTCGGAACGAAATTCGAAGGGGGGGGTTATTCAAGAAGTCTGACGCCCTGTACCGTCAGTCTTTAACATCTAAAGGGCGCCCCGTGCATGTAAAGGGCATTTTCCATACATCTACAATTGATGACTGTCTCTTTCGTTTGGATTCCCTCACAGAAATTGTGGCAATTTTTCGTTGGTAAAATTGAATGGGTGAACAGAACTATTCAACAATTCACAAAGTCTCTTGCATAGTCTGCTTAGCGATGTTTTGTTGTGTGCTGTTATTTGAGGAAACCAACAGCAATAAGTGAATGTGATTAAGTAACTGAGTCTGGCCAAAGTCGATCAGATTCAAATTTTTACTTTTCCATGGTAACGTATCAACATTTAAGAGCTACATTTTGCTGAACCCCCCCCCCCCCCTTTGAAATTTACCCTTAA
Source organism: Ophioderma brevispina (assembly GCA_023653785.1). NCBI lineage: Eukaryota > Metazoa > Echinodermata > Ophiuroidea > Amphilepidida > Ophiodermatidae > Ophioderma > Ophioderma brevispina. The sequence continues at coordinate 7,747 of JAMKCH010085675.1, forward strand.
TTCCACGGGGGGGGGGGGGATATAATCAGTTGATGGTGGTCAAACAATAGGACAAAATACATTTTTCTCCTTTGTTTTTGGCTATATCTCAAAATCAATATTTGCAACTTTCGACTCATTTTGCTTGATCACTCACATATGTTTGTCAGAGTTGGCAAGTATTATGAAATTTGGAAACTGGTTTGGAAATCTACAGATAGTGATAGATTCGCAAAAGTGGATTGATCCCTCGCAAAAAGCCTTATAATCCCGACTTTAATTAACTGTTGTGGTTGTGCTTGCAGACTTGAGAATTGCAGATATGCGTGAAAGTCTCAACGCAGACCTTGAAGTCATGTGGAGACAGCAACCGAAGAGGCTCAGAAGGAAAAGGAGGATGCTGTCAGAGAGGCAAAGAAGAAACAGTGGGTAAGACTCTCCTTACAACCACAAACTCTTGTAGACCACGAGCAATTCTTAGCTCAATACCACATTAGATGAGCTAATGGATGTGAGCACTGTGCTGTCTCCTCTAAAGGTAATGAAGGGTTATTTGGGGTTATTGTGTAGAAGTAGTGTCTAACCGCTCACCCTAATAATCTGTTTACCGATTACAGATTTTAAAATTTCAAAATCGGTTCCCTTCCGATTCCTATTTTTTCTGTGTATTTGTTTTTTGCGTTATCATCGCAGTTTTCGACAGCCAAAAGCTGCCAGAAAGTAGCAGATCGATTTAGGTAAACCACTAAAATGGCGAAATCGTAAGTTAGGAACAACATACACAACTCTTGTGTACTAAATAATAATGATTGTTTCAGTTTTTCGATTAATTTTCACACCGTTTGGCCATCATTGGGACAATTGTTAATTAAGTTGGATCTCTTGATATTAATTTAATCGTATAGAAAATGGTAAAAAAAATGAGAATTTTGCCGCTCCCGATAAGGTCATAATCAGCCGATTCAGAAATACCGATCATATCGGTTCTTCTCTAGTGGAAGGAATGGATATTCCACAGTTGGTCAGATTAATCATAAATCGGTGGGGGTTGTCATATACCAGGATAAGCTGTTTGAAAGACGGATCTTGTAACGGTCATTATTTAAATTGGCCTAAGATTCAGCTTTATCCACAAAATTATGGTATTACGCAAATTTACTGAGAATATTTCAGGAGTAGGTTATATGAGGTTTTCAGAAATTAAAAGTCAGAGGTCATAGTAAATGTCTAAAATGTCTGATCCATCCACAATATAAATTTTAATCAAATTTTCTTAAATGATGCTTAGGAGTAGCATGGAGTTATTATAGTAACTGGAGTAGAAACTTCAAATTGCCATCAATATTCTCAAGTGCATCCTTTCATTTCAGTAGTCAAAAGCGACACACATTCACACCTATTATCTGTCGTCATGTCGGGCACCTTTCAACCACAGCGCGTTTCGGCTTAATTCGGCCTCAAGTGATTGGAGTCGATATGGGAATGACTAGTATGGAGGTTGACCTTCCTTGCCCGCCTTTGAAACCAGGAACTTTTCGTTATGGATCCCAGACAAACAACGCACCTTATTAGCGCCGTCTGTATCCACTGTACATGTGAAATACCTGGCGTGACTGCTCAATTCGGCAACTTTCCAAAGATACCAGACTCGGCTCCTTCGTGATTTTCTACCACTAAGCTACGTTTTTGCGAATTTTACCTTTTACTTTTTTGTTTAATCGCAATTAATAATAAAAAACATTAATTAATAGAATTGCCCTTTGGTGTGCCCATTATGTTTTTATTTTAAATAAAAGACGGATTTTTACGCTCTAGAATTGTGTGTCCGTTACTTTCCGAGCAATGCCCGGACAGCTGAGATATGCCTTGTTTAACTGAGTTTCCCAACCACAGTATGATCATGCATGGAGATTTTCCGCCGGCTAGAGTTTGTAATTCATATTGTCCTACGAAAACGCGGGATATGCAGAAAATGCATGTTTTTTGGGAGCGGGAAGGGGCCCGTTGTCCCCATTAAAATGACTTGAAAATGTTAAATAAACCATAGAAAATGTAAACAAACTGCTGTTCATGTGTTCAACTATTCTATTGACCCGCAAACTTCATGATTCGTTGAGAAATAATTTAGGCCAGACTAAAATTAATGAATGATTTTCCCTGTAAATAAAATTGAGCTATGCTTTTTACAGTGCTAATTTTGGTTAAAATCTGCCGCTAAATTGAGTAAAAATCAATTAAAATCCCCATTTTGATCAGCAAGCCTGCTGGCTGAACAATATGCTTGGGGAATAAAATTTTCAGGTCGCCGTATTCTGATAGCAGCCTGGTTGAAGGATCTGCCGATACGGGTAAGGCTGCTAAAAACCCACAATACATCATCTCATTGCAGGTGACCTAGATTTTTAATCTATATCTGCTGCACCAATTTGTTTTGTTTTGCTTAAATATGAGATAAAAAAACGATTGTACAACCTTTGCATTCATTTTTTAAATTTTCTGACTGAGCATTTACTACGTGTCACCCCATGTATCAATGGACTGGTCCAACAAGTCAAACAACATTCTTCATTTATATGTTAATTATAAGTAACCAAATAATAAACGTAAATAAGTCAAAGTATTTTTAAAAATCCTTTTAAAAAATTACAAACCTATTTTTTTTATTTTTTTTATTTTTGATAAGTTTGATATATCAAATAATGTCATTTTCTAAAAAATAAAAATATTGTAAATGGGAAAAAAAAAACACCAGACAGCATGGCGATCGAGCACGCATTAGACCGCTGCCCGTCGTGGGAATTTTGATTCAAAAGAACATTTAGGCTATTACGATAAATTGTTTAAAAATCTACAAATATTGCACTTAACGATAAAAAGGTGGACTATGGTGATAAAGTGGTCATGACTATGAGCTGAAAATGTACAAATTTTCAGCCTGGGATCATCGCTCACGCATTTTTTAACACATGGCCATGGCTTTTGAGCTGCAAGTCGTGCTGTGATATTCCGACAATGTCGAGAGGTGATACGAAAAATCTCGGCGCATTTCACCTACAGATCGAGCCAATGGGTGCTCCCTAAAATTCATCAGATTATCATGCAGTGCTCTTCGTTTGATCTTAATTACGTTAAAATCAATATTGCCATTCTCTTCAGTTGCTAAAAAATAATTGCTTGTGTGTGTGCGGGATCTGTTAACATTTCGGGAAGCGATTTCGAGGTGAAGACCATCGATCGCATCCACTTCAAACCCCTTGAGTTTAGTTTCCGGACAATAGGCGCCCATTAACACTCGAAAACGCGCTGGTACAATAGGTTACATTGAGTTCCCACTCCAGTTACTATAATAACTCCAGGGAGTAGTTTGTCGTTTTCCAGGAATAAGAGTGTCAAAGGTCATTTAGAGGTCACTATTGAAAATCTTAAAAGGCCCTTCAAAGAGTCAACAATTCGCAGCTGTTGCATTATCCTGAAGAGTGGTTCATATGGGAAATTTCCAGGAATGTGCTAAGTCACTTGAGGTCATATGAAAAAACAGTTAAATGCAAGAAATTTATCTGACTCAATCACTCTTATTTTATTTATTACAGTGTGCTCAGTGTGAGCAGGAGGCTTATTTCTCTGTCTGTTAGGAATCCAGCTATTGTTCCTTACTGTGTCAACATAGACACTGGTCTATACACATCAAACCTTATGTCAACAACCAAATACACGAATGGGCACCAGGTAGGTCCACGAGTCAACCACAATTTTAACCCCCTGATGTCTATCGGCTGATTGTGTGTCCTTGTGCCGCAAGTAGAACGCACATAGGGATTATTTGTAGTATGTGTGTCTGTGGGCATGTGTGTATGCACGCCATGTTGTGTGTGTGTGTGTGCATGCATTGTGTGTGCGCGCAGTGTGTGTCTGTCCTGTTTTGCAACTGCCTTGTGCTAATTACAACCAGTAGAACTACTTGCCCAAGCTTTATATGGATATGCACCAATTAAAGGTGCGTGTTCCGATCGTCTTTGGGACCCCCCCCCCCGATTAACCAGGAAGTAGTTATCGATTTTGATATGAAAGGCCGTTTTTTCATTCTCGTCATGAACTTTGAGCCCTCAAATACATTTCATTCCCACAGAATAAACAAACAACTGCCGTTTTAGTGGTTAACCATCAATCTTAACACAGTATTGAATAGGCTTTGTAACATGAATTATTGCGTCTCCCATCAAAACAGCAAGTTTGTTTCCCACGGACTTGATGGGCGTATGTGCAAGGCCAGGCTCTCATATCAAGTAGAGAACACAATAACAAATCGGAACAAGCACCTTTTAACTCCTGAATGACACTACATGACCTTTGACCCCATTTGGTAAAAGACTTTCGTGTGTTCGTATGTGTGTGGCAAAAATGTTAACCTGCCTTAGTGAACTCCCTTTTTTAGCCACTGTTCTTCGCGCCATTTACAACATACTCAGTCCAAAGACTCATATGGAATGTACACAGATTGCCTCTGACAACCCCATATAACCTGCCCATTCGCAATTACTGGGGCAGAACACTAGCGTTTGGTGCTGTATTATATAGGTTATACATGGTTATTTCATATATCAAAGCTATAAGAAAGGTTGCAAACGACAAAGTAACTTGGTACAAAAAGGGGAGTAGGCTAGAGCGATTGCGGGATCATCTATCGCAGGAGTGTGTCCGGTTGGGCTACGAAATCTTACCATGTTTTGCCATGGTTAACTCCCTGGGCACTACCACCTTTGAACATAGCTGTCTGATTGGTTCCTTACAGGACATAACAGAGATACCTCTCAGTAACCAATCCAAATAGGTGTATGTATTTCTAGGTAACACCATTAACCCATTCTCACAGACTCTGATTTGCTCATTACATGATATAGCTTCCAATTCAACCAATCAAAATAGTGTGCTTAGATATGATAGATAGGTAGGTAGAGCCCAGGAGGTTTAAACTTATCATTTCGTACTTTCATACCCTTCCCAGGCCACCAACCACAGTACAGGTACACTCGCCCATGTCAACCTCCTGCCTCTGTAACAAACTCTTAATGCTTTTTCTTACAACCATTTCTCTGCTTGGCTAGTGCATCATATAATGCAATGTTTAACCAATCAAGTGGTTAAACATTAATTATATTTGTGTACTTTCAGACTTCTTCCCAGCCACCGACTACAGTACCAGGTACAATCACCATTGTCAACAGTGTACTTCATCAGGCCCCAAGCACATCTGCAGGGAATGCCACCACTACGAGTACATCTGATTGATTAGCCACATCGTGTCTACGCAAGCTTCACAGGTAAGAGACAGCTAAGCTAAATCTATTGCTGTTTCTGACCGGCGAGCAGGGGGGGTAATTTCCCCTGTGGCTCGAAAAGCGGGATGATAGGACCAAAATATGCATTTTCATCCCTTATATTTGGGCAAAAATTAAAGTAATTAGCAATTTTCACAGGTACGCGCGACCTTTCAAACATTAAGACTTAATTGCGAGCAAATCAATGGGACGACATATTAAGAATTTTGCCCCCCTCTGGCGGGAGGACTTGGAAATTGCCTCCTCTGAATGACGCCTCCATAGGCCACTGTGTTTCTGGGCCCTATCTGCCATTATATGATGTTATATGATTAGGGTACCTGGACCAACCCTAGAAGCAACCTGCCGACTCAAAAGTTTTTTTTTAAAATTCGCCCAAAATTAAAACCAAAATTCTGCTGCCGATCCATGATTGTCATCCACAATTTAAAGAAAAATTTTTTTACCAACAAAAGACGAAAAAAAAACATCAAAACAAAACACAAGACACAAAACACTACAAGGAAAATAATGTCATTGGAAAAAAAGCTTCTAAATACAATAGCACAATGTTGTTATTCATTTTAGAGTAAAACATGTGAAATTCATTACAAAAAATCTGACCGACCGACCCCAATATTTTACCTCCGTTACGGCAAACAAACACATTTTTTTAGGCCTAATTAGGTAGTATTCTCAGACAAATTGACGAAAAGTTTTGCGGTCCAAATTTATTATGCACCACTATACGATTAGTTCTTTGCCTTACATATTTTTCTGTTGTGGTTGCTTTTAATAAAGAACCATTCAGGGCATCTCATAAATTCTAAAATTTTCCTTTTTGAATATATTAAGAAGAAGAAACCTTGGGAATTGTTTAGTATTGCAAGATGGGTTTATCTATATTTTTACAAATACTTACATGAGTAGAAAGGAAATAGGGCACACTATTTTCCCGACAGTTACTGGATAAAGGCATCACCACGGACACCTCAATATTAATGTGACTCTGGGGGGACCGAGGCAGTTTCAACTAACAAAATTTTTTTCCTTTTCAAAGAAAGTGAGTGTCAAAGTCATAATTTGATAGGAAACGTGCAAGATTTTTCATCATTTTCAGCCAAATCGAGTCCCTCAAAACCTTTCTGCGGGGGTTAAGGTAATGAGTAAAAACGGGATGCCAATGCCCAATTTGGTGTCGATAGCAGGATTGCAGGAGTCATAACTTCAAATTATGTATTCTGTCCATGGTGTATGTATGTGATGTGGTACATGTATGTGATGTGGGCCTAATGTCCATTAAATCAAAATTTCGGATGTTCGACCACCATCTTAGTTCTCGGTCTAAAATCCACGATTTTTCAATTGATAATCCAAGATTATCAAGAATACTTGGACTTTAAATTGATATCCAAGATTTTCGGCGATATCCAGTTTTTTGATTTGATAATCCAATTTTTTTTTCGAATTAGTGGTCATTTGGCAATCGAAAATTCTTGATTTCCCAATCGAAATCCAAGTTTTTTTCTTTTCAACTTGATTTGATAATCTTGGATTATCAATTCGATAAACTTGGGTTATCACTTTGATAACCAAATTTCAATTTATTGACACTATAAACCTGACAAACTTGATTTTTCATTTGAATAATCCAAGTTTTTCACTCACTTTTGATAAGCTTGATTATCAATTGCAAATCCAGATTTTCCAAATTATTGTGTCATCTAGCGTCGAAAATCCAAGATTTTCGGTCGATAATCCAAGTTTATCAACTTGATTTTTGGTAACTTGGACGCTCAAATCGAAAAACTTGGATTTTCACTTGAGAATCCAAGTTTTTTTTCCGACTTATTGTACAATTAATGGGCATTTGCGTCGAAAATCCAAGATTTTCGGTCGATAATCCCAGTTTATCAACTTGATGTCAATAACTGACTATCAAATCGAAAAACTTGGATTTTGATAATCCAGGTTTTTCGACTATTGTACAAGAGAAGTCGAAAATCTGGAGAATCAATGTCCAATATTAGAAAAACTTGGATTTCCGAGTCGATAATCTTGGATAATCAAGTGATATCCAGGTTTTTCCTTCACAATATAATCGACTCTTGGATTATCAAATTGAAAGTCCAGTTATTTGATAATCTTGGATTATCAATTGAAAATCTTGGAGTTGACCGATAAATCCAAGATTTTGGTCGAAAATCCAAGAGTTTCGATTAAGGAATTGGACATTAGGCCAACCATATGTACGGTGTATTAAACTGGACTGACACAGAGAATTTGGATTAGTATGTGCCTCTCCAAATCCTTGTAGAACAAAAAAAAAACCAGGTGAACGCATCTCCTGGTGACCGTACTACTGGGTGTTGATATGATTTAATTCACGAAGGTGATGGTACTATTTTTTTTCTTCTCAGAATTTAATTTGAGCAAATTTTAAGAGTGCTATACTTTTGCAATCTAAAAATATTTTCAAGATGTAGGTATTTTCCATAATAATCATCTCTCTTTAGATCAGGGATAAGTGGTGCATAGCATTGATTTCCTGAAAATCGATCCGGCCCTTTGCCAGTGGCCAAAACAATGCGAGAATCATCCAAACAAACTTCTACAGGGATGGTTAAAAAGGGATATATCCCCTAGCCATAAAATGTTTGGTATGCTTTTGCTGAATAACATCGCCCAAATCCATAAATGTCAAGGGAAAAACATCTTAAAAAAAAAGTTTTTAAAAAGTTTTACATTTCCAGATTTGTTTTTTATTAGGCGATGAATAAAAAACCCTGGTTTTAACGGGCCCCAACCACCCTGATTTTTTAGTTTTGGGCAAAATCATGTAAACGCCTGTTTTTTTTAGCCAAAAGTTATCAATTTTGGCCAATTTTTTTTTTTAGAAAATTTGTTTGTAGAAAATTTTTCATTTTTTTTTCTCTTGAATTTTTTCTTCCGGGTTTTGGGTCTATTTTAAGGCCAATTTTGAGCTCCAGAAAAAATTGCCCGACCGACCGACCCTACTTAAAGTCCGCTCGCCTGTAAAACAGGGTTTTCTTTTTCGTCGTCTTATTTCTGAAAGCCTCACAATTCCCTGTTATACGAGAGTTTTTTAAATTCTTCTCAATCAAAGTTGGTATCCTACTTATTTTTTCTTTTTTTCTTTAATATCCAGAACCTTCCATACAAGTAGTGCAAACGGCCCCCCCCCCTCCAGTCTTCACAGCATCCAGAGCACAAGCAACGTCACCCCACAGTCAGTGCAAACACTAATTCGCTATTCCAGTCCCGCAGGCGGCCATAGACACCTTTGGCATCGAGTGGACTCATAACAAACACAGCCACGCAACAATCATCCGTTTACCCATGAATCAAGTTGGAGGTCAGCTGGTCAGGACACTCCCTGCGACGATACGTCAGGTCCGGGGGTCAGCAGCAACTTGTCGTGTCTAGTCAGAGGCGTTTGCTAGTTTGCTTGAGGCTAAGAAATCGGTACCGTAACCTTTACAATTTGTGATAGGTGAACCGTTGAAATATTACCGGGTGAGACGATGAAGATTCTGTTTGAAGAAACTTTTGAGAACATTTAACAATTAGCACATAAATATCAAACCTGTGTTTCTCTTTACACTTTGTCTCTTTTATTTGTAATAATTTATAAGCAGTGAACCACATATTTTGACAACTGATATAGATTTTGGGTTACAAGAGCTATCATTTCCTGTAAAATTGGGAAAATTCCATGGGAGAGAACAGCTAATAAAGGCCTATGAAGACCTGGATTTAGGATTTTGGGCAAGAGTTGAAATTCTACATGCAACAAATTACTTTTCATAATAAAAGATACTTTCAAACAACTGTGTATACTTCACCCTGAAAACTTTAAGATGGTGCACATTTTATACTATAAGGTTTGGGTAAACTTGCAAATGAATTTTATTACAAATTTCAAATTCAACAAAGTGGATGATGACTTGCACCTTGGTGTACAATAGTTTTAAAATCTGACATTTTGTGTTTAATTAGTGGTGCTAAAGTTTAGTTTATGAGAGGTTTGATGATAGGGTTACATCTCCGTCTGTTTATTTTTAGCTGCAACTGTTTGCCATAGATGTTTTCTTCTTTTTTCCCCAAAAAAGTGAAAGCCCCAATTGTCAATGATTTTCTGGAGAAAATGACATTCAAACAATTTTTCTGCTTTTGCTCTCAAATATTAAATACACATTAAATTGAACAATTGCGTGGAAAGTTAAATTGAAAAAGACCTCAATTTTAAGATTCATTATCAGACAAATCTCGGATTTGCACTTTTTGATGTTAAACTGGCAAACATTTATGTTCATGTGCAGAGGGTGTATTGGGTTCAATCCCACAGTGCACCAGTTTGGGGAAAAATTTCACCCTCAATAAAGGTCATGTGATCCCACACAAAAATCCTATTCTTATCACATGAACACCCTGACTTTTATGCTCATTCTTAGAGCCAAATTTCTAAGCAGATCATTGAAATGTTCCCCCGTGGTTCTTAAACTTTTGGAAACACTTTATCCCTAAAGTACTGACATATATTTAGTACAATACAGTATGGCACATTGCAATGCTTTTGGGGATTGAATATGCAAACTCCGATCTGGTTTATTGGTGCACTGAGTGTGCAAAGTGGCACCTGTAGTAGTAGCAGTGAAACCAAAAGTTTCTAAATCCGGGTTTTGTCGCCGTGAACAGAGGTAACTGGATGTGCCTCCATACTCACGCAATTGCCCTTAACCTCCCCATCCATTACTAATTAGTTTCTGAGGTTAAATGGCCACTTCACACACATCCGTGGAGATAGGGGAATATAGACTAAAGCCCAATGATATACTGCATTCGTCATCGAGGCAATTAGGGTGCCGCCAATACCTGATTTGGACCAATAATCCAGTGTTACTTATGCTCACGATGCCAAAATCGCTCGCTGCGACTGCAAGTATATCATGGGCTTAAAGCTTTTGATTAAAAAGTTGTAGGCCCGTAGTCCAAAAAAGATTATTTAACACTCGTTTACTAAACAACAACCGTTTACTCTTTGAATAGTGAGGTGATTAAGTAAGAATTCATTAGAATTAATGAAAACATTTTTTTTTTTTCAAATACAGATAATTCAAGGTTTATTGCAAGAAGGCCCCATCTACAATAGCGCCATTTGTCGTTTGTGTGTTAACCTGCCAATCTAACATGTGGCGCATTGCAGCTGGGGCCTTTTTGCCTTAAACCCTTCATTTGTTATTTGGTAGTACAACGTTAATAAATTTCTTTGGTATAATATGACAAATTGGATTCTTTTAACCGTATTCAAAACTTATCCCTATCTACCTTACTATTTCAGAGATTATCAGATAAACATTCCTTTAAACTTAACAGTTGTTAAACACCTTTTGTGGAATATGGGTCGATATGTTTATATTTGTACATGTTTTCTGTGTCTTCCGGAATAATTCCGTACATACCCCAAAATGCAAAACCTCTTTCTTTTAGCAATCATTTGGAGAGGAGATCATTTCCTACATTTTTTTTGAGCACAATTTTCTTTGTTTTTCATTGTTTATTTTTGCTGTTTAACTTCGTTTGGTTTAATTTGGACAGGATTAACTGATTATTTTTTGATATGGGAACTTTCTGCCCTGCACATCAATTACAAATACCACTTCATGAAAATCATAAAGCAGATAATAAGAATTTAGAGAAAGTATCAGAAAACCTAGGCTTAAATTTCTGATGTTAAGGCTATTGTGCAAGTTTATTGTGTCCGCCTTTTAAGGCAGGAGACACATAGGGATCCACTTTGTCCACTGTTGACGTCTGTTGTTGGGTCTGTTGTTGTTAACAGTGTTTAACATTTGTGTGTAATATCCAGGCACTACGGGGTGTCTAGGGATTTAAACCAAACTTGAGTCTAGATGCATGTGGGATCCTCATTTGTTGATTAGGCAAGGTCACAGTGTCATGGTCGAAGGTCATATGAGGCCTCTCATTCACAAACCGTGATGGCAGGCTACACATGGTCCGAGATGTTTTATGCAATTATCGTTGTACTTTTAATTTGTGGGCCTAATGTGTTTCTGCTGTAGTCGATAAATTTAGCTATGTAAGTTTTGTATATGCATAAGGAGCAGACTATGCTGGGTAGGGAGGGGATGAAGGAATCATTTTTTTTACAATTGCGCTTGCCCTTTGCTTTTCATCATAAATACACATTTGCATTTTCCCCTATTGTATGAAAGTTCTAAAAGTTTAGGGTTTCTCCCCCTCTCTTGGATTGGGAATTTTCATCCCCTCACAATGCTTTGGAATTCCCCTTAAATCCCCATTCCCTCAGCATAAATAATTACTCCTCCTTATACATCTTCAAGAAGTTGTACATTTTGCTGTTTCATAGCTTTGCGCCGCTCCGATGACAATTGCATCACTGTGCAATCACACAGAAAGGCTAGCAGTTAGGTCAAAAAAAAGTTTGTTTGCCATAACCTCATGACTCATGATTTTCATTTACATTTTATTTTTTTAAGCAACATAAAAACAACAACAAGTAAAATAAGATCTTTGCTACATCATTGAAAAAACTTTAAAAGAGTAGCACGTTGTATTTATTCTAAAGCAGAGGGTCTATTGAGTCAATCCCACAATGCACCAGTTTTTGGAAATTTCACCTCAATAGGGTCATGTGATCCCACAAAAATCCTATTCTTAACACATAAAAACCCTGACTTTTACGCTCATTTTAGCCTACAAAGCGCTAGTACTTAAGGAATTTTTAGCATGATCATGAAATGTCTTGTGGTTCTTAAACTTTTGGAACACTTTTTATCCCTAAGTACTGACATGTGTTTATTACAGTACAGTATAGGTACATTGCAATGCATTATGGGATTGATTCAAAACTTCCTCTGATTTTAGAGTAAAACAGTGTGAAATTTATCTTTGAAAAAAACAATGGCAAACAAACATATTTTAGGCTTTTATAGTGGAAAAATGGTTTACTTCTGCGAAGTATGTAATCAAAATGAACAATTTTTCCTTTGATCCCATGGCCAACAGGGGTGTATTTTCTAAATACACTGGTGAATGGAAGATACTGAACTGTACCAAGGGAATTGAGATTTTACCAGCTCATAGTGATTGGTTCAGCAGATGAAGCTGCAGAGTTGTCATGCCGTTGTGTTGATCTGTGTGTCAACAATTTTAATATGTTTCTTGTTGGACATGACTTGATGGATTTTGATGAAACACTGATGCAATGTTCCTTGGCAAGGAGATGCGTTAAGGAATTCGAAGTCAATGGCATTTAGTGATCATTAGAGATTATTATTGAGCTTGAGAGCATGTGTTGTCAAATGAATGGAACAATAGTCCTATACAAGTATTATAGAAATTCAAATTTATAAAATTGTCTATAATCGCTGCCAGAATTTCTCGGGCAAAATTGTAGTATGCGCAGTGGGATATGCGCAAACCCGGAAGTACAAATAAGTTCTTGACAAAGCGTCACTCGATTTGTAATTGGTCGGTGGCGTGCGCCTATACTGCAATTTTTAATTGCATATACATCGCGTGCATTCGGCTTGCCTGAGAACTTTCCCGCCAGCGATTACAAAAGACCCTGGGCGCCGCCATTAGAGCTTGTAGACAGGAAGTCTGGAAGGTAACCTTTAGCACAGTAGGCAGTCTTCCTGTACCTTGCAATGAGAAGCTGATAATTGTGATCAATTTCATTGCAAATTGTGTGCGTTTTTACCAAGTTTGTGGATATATTGTAAGAATTCCTCTTGATAACTTTTTCTACTCTGAAATATTTTTTAAAATTTAGTTATTATATCAAAGGCTTGGATTTATCGGCGGTATATTTTTGTGCCATATGTTGCTGTTAAAATTCATGGAATTTGTTTGGAACCTTCGTATTCTTTATTGTGTATTACAATACACATGCATATATTGTAATTGCATCACCCGGGTATTTCTCCTTAGGTGGTCTTGCAATGTCTGCGCCCATGGCCAAGAGTCAAATTTATAAATTAAAATTGATATATAATACTTGTACCTAACTGAACAACCAACTCATGATTTGAATGTTTTGGGTTTTGAGTCTCACTACAGCCACTGCACACCACCAAAAGGTACGATTCCTTGGATATTTGTTTGGCAGCTGATAACTTTCTATAGTTTGTGTCATCTTAAGTTGAAGGTGACGTCACTGCGACTTTTATGTTGCGCACCCATGAATCGCGCACACGCTATGCTTGGAATCGGAGCATGATACGCACATGAATAAAGGCGGCACGATCGATTGCAAAACAGTGCTGTATAAATGCTGACATGCAATATCATGTACTCTCATGGAAGTAGGCAGGCAGTCACCAAACTGAGCTAAAAAAATATGCAGTTTGTCTTACGGGGTGTTAGAGGCCACAAGTCATCTAAGGGTCATGTGAGGTCATTGTTGAAATATGGTTGGTTTATACTGCATTGGCAGATATCTGCCGATGATGCTAGCCTTTTTGAACATGCTTTTCACGTAACACATATGCTTTTGTATTCAACACGCAAAGCATGTTCGGAAGGCTAGAAGCACCTGAGGTCAGCTGATGAAGGATGAGCCCACCAATATGCTTCCACAGAAATTGATGGATATTCACGGCAGTTTCTTGGAATTCTTCTGGAGAATGAATGGGTTTTCAGTGAAGATACAACTTGACTTCTCTATTTCTGATGACAGGAGCCATCAAATGGTCAAAGTTTATTAAGAAGTCAGGTTGTCACTTTACTAAAAGAGCACTGCTGAGCTACAGCACCATTGGTACTCTGTGTTTTGTTGTTTTCATTCAGCCATAAAATTGTGTTTTAATGTCAAACTTAATTTGGAGGAATAGAAAAATCGTCCACCTTTTCAAAATAGAGTGGAAGCTTCTGTAATTCAAGTTTGATTTTCCAAAGTTTATATACATCTATTTACAAAAGGCCAGTAATAGATAGTTTATTTTGCCATCATTGTATTTTATTTCTTTTCCCCAATTGTGTTTAATGCAATAGAGGAGTGTTTGACTGATCAGTTCGAAGCAAGCCGGTTAGAGGTTTTTCCAAACTTATGGGTGTCAATTTATAAACCACTAAATGGCCTATCCAAGTGTGTGTTTCAAAGGAGTCACAGCTAATTTAGGTTATCTGAGCCATAAATAATCTTTGGTAAAGATCTGGTTTGACTTGGTACCCAGTAGTTTGTCTCTGTTACAGAAATCACTTTAATTGTGGAACGGGAGAAACCAGATCAAATACTTACCGCCGGTCACACCGTCCCTTTTGAAGATGCACCAGTTGGCAAGGTATCCTAGTTCTCTCTGTACAGAAATTATGATTGTTAAAATGGTCTGTAAACAACTAGTTTTGAAGTTTGTAAAAATGTAAAGGCAAATTTGCTGGTCTTTATTTGGTTTACCACTAAGACTGAGATCACTGATTAAGCAGGTGGATAGTGGATTTCCAATTAAAAGTCAGTCCTTCGTATATGGTTGGTAGACAATTAGTTATTTGAAGTGTCGGAGTGATGATAGTTGAGTTTTAAAAAATTGTGTATTTTCTAGCTCCCACATATTACGTGGGTTTTAGGGAAAATGGACGTCCAATGTGTTATGTAATACAGACCCCCAAAAGTAACGCAGCCTTCTACATAACCCCCATAAGGTTAGAAACTCACTTGTCTTTGCACGAAAACAATAAAATTATATCAATTGTTCGTTTTCGTCCATAATGTTTGATCTCCTTCTGTGCCCCATTGCGATCAATATTTCCACACAATACCCATTTATAAGAAATCTCATACCCTTTTCTACTAAAAGTGCCACAACACAAATAACAGTCTAAACAGCCATTTGATTGCACCCACATCACAGCTACGAAGAACCTCAGCATTCTTCACTTAATGCATGGCCTGATGCTTGGTTGTGCATTGTTAACCAATTGTAATGATGTCTTCAGTTTACAACTAAAAAAATGTGCACTACATTTTTTGTAAGTGACATTGTGTTGGCGTATTGATCACCTAAAGCAAGAAAGTGCCAACATTTGCAGACAAAACAGACTATCTGATATCATTTCATTTTTTGTTGCATAGACCAATGGGTTGTAACTTATGGGGTATTTAGACATGCTTCGTTACTTTTTTGGGGGTCTTTTATTCCACTTTACAAAACTTGGTTTGGTTTGGCCGGATTCCCAAACAGGTCAGAAAAGAAATTGGGTCTGGACTATTTTGGAAACCCCTCTTAACCCCCTGGGCACTACCACCTATATATAAAATTTGGATCAATTAAGCCCAAATTTAATTGGTCGAGCTCATGAGTTGCAAAAATATTGTGCTGATGCAGTCGAGCCCAATATTTTAAACTCATAGCGAGACCAATTAATATTGGGCATAAATCCTCCCATTTTATCATTATGTTTTGGATCTCGGATATTTTTCACCATCACGTCGGACTCCTCAAACCTATAATGATACAATCTGTCTTGATTGGCTCATTATAGGACACAACTAGATGGCCCTCGAGTAACCAATCAAATAAGTGCTACTGTATATCTGAGTAAGCCATGCAACCATTCTTTCAGATTTGCTCATTACGATTTACTTCAAACCAATCAAAATATTGCTTAGGTTAGGTAATGCCAAGGAGGTCAAATGATATGGTGATCAGATCAAACACTTAAGAAATTTATGTTAATTTGTTTATAGTTTTGTTGAAGAAATCAGAGGATGTAATTATTGAATTTGAATGTTGTTCTTGTATCTGTACAAATGCTTGAAATTGAAAGTGTATTCTAGTGATTGGAGCTTTACGTTAACCATTGCTGAATACAACACGAATATTGAATTCAACCCAAGGCTGGAGGACTGAGGGATCTTTAAGTGGAGCGTATGGTCTTCTCATAGCACTTTTGGGGTTATTCCCTATTTAAAAAGCTGAATCAATTTTCTGACAAGGGGAACTACAGTTGGGATTAAAATTACTTTGACAGGAGATATCAAAACGCCTCATTTAAGTGCAACAAGTTATGGGCAGGTTTCCTCCCTCCTAGCATTCTTTTACCATTGCTCATCGTGAAACGAGTTCGATATTCCCCCTGGCTCATGCGTCCACCTCACGTGCGTTTTGATTCTGGCCAACAATTATTGATCCGACTGTAAGGACCAATTGATTATGCTCGACGAAAGGTTCGTTCATACTACCTTGCACTGCGAGTGCGGTGCCGATTTTATCGATCACTTTGCTGCAGCAACTCAACGTCCCTGCTGCGCTGCATTTAAAATAATTTAACTCTCGGTTGCAGTATCCCTTCCGGCAATGCAGTATACTGGACGGAGACCGAATTCGAGCACTCTGCAACTTACCGCAACGCACGTTGAGTGTAGTATGAACGAACCTTAAAAGGTCCGTTCATTTCTCTCCCTGCAATGCAGTGGCAGTTGCTGCTGCACTGCCGATATATCGACTACTTTCTGCTACAACTTGACCCAACCCACTGCAATGCAAGTTAAACCAATTGAACTTGTTGCAGTACTAGAATTGCACATGGGCAGAGACTGCTATCCGGGCAATGAAACGCACTGCACTGTGTGCGGTGGAATTCTGAACGGACCTTTACGGGAACATTAACAAAATCTCCAATTAAAGATATCGGACAACCCACTTCAGCGAAAGTGGTACATATGCCAGAACTCACTGGATGGCTGAAGAAAAACTTATGAAAATGTTGTCACTGATTTTTCTCATGTTATACCTAAGGGAAAACTTGTAACTATCTCCCGTCTAAAAAATCAATCAGAAAAAAAATTGGTCAATATGAAATTTCAAAATAAGTTATTCTTACTTGGCATTATATTAACGAAAAACCAAATTTTCCATATGTTTGTTCATTGTATTTGCTTTTGTCACTTCTTTAATGCACTTGAACAAAGAAACATAACAGATTAAAGTACAACAAAGGAAGTCAGTTTGTCCTGAACAAGCGTTAAAATAGTCAAAACATAATCAGTATTCACTTATACATATTTTCTTTAATAAATATTAAACAAAATACAATATATATTAGCACGATCAATGAATGGATGCTTTGAATTTATAACAAAAATTGGGATTTGTTAAATCAGCCAGAAGGACTATAATATAATTGCAACAAAATAAACAACTCCAAATCCAAAGGAATGGTTTTAAAAATATGCACTATCTTTGTGCATTTAATTAATTGTTTTGAAGTCAATCAATTTTGATTTGGCGGAAGCAAAGTATCAAGGGGGTCGGTCGGCACTTCGCATTTTCAAACCATAAACCATCCCCAGGTGGTTCTACGGTCATGATCTCTTCTAACAAACAACAGGATGATTGAATGCTATAACACTTTAGGCTTAAAGCCCGAATCTTACTGAAGATAATTTCCACCATTGTGACTGTTTTTTGCATATTTCATTTTTTTTATGAAGTTAATCCCTTTTGAAGATTTTCAAATCTGTTTCATATGTGAAGATTATTATGTTTTTAATCAATCTTTCAAACGGTTTCACTCCACATAAACTCGATACATTTTTTTGTGTTCTGCAGAAATGAGTTATCTCCCTCGATTGAAACAAGCAACATGAGATAAATGTATTAAAATCTGGTCCCTTTGTGTACAAAGCATACTATTTTTGATAATATAATTTGAAAAAAAATCTGTTTTTGATTGTACACCATTGTTTTAACAGGCTGTACAAGATAGCATCTCTCTATGAGTTGCATCTTTTTTGAAAAAACCATACAAGCTTATAGCTCACCTATGGCCTTGATGGGACTTTCAACTCACTCCAATTAACCACTGGCTTGCAGCCTTGAATATATTTACATCCCCGGCCAGCACTATCCTTGCTGAAATTTAAATATCGATTTCAAATGGTAGAATCGTCACATCCTCTATTTTGGGTGTTCCAAAAAAATGGGCAAATTTCAAGCGCGCCTCTTTCCCAAATGACATCACATCTTTTTTTTAAAGAAAATACAAAAGTTCTTTGAAGACTTACGTTGGTGTAACATTCAAAGACAACGCCAAAATCATTGACTTTTTTTTTAAAGGATTTCCAACCTATCAGACGATTGATCCCGAGCATAAGCTAATTCATGGATCATTATATATGTCGTCCCAATAAACACACAGGCTTGGACAAAACAGCAACAATAACCCAAAATACATACAACTGGACCGTCGACCTACTTTAAATAACACACATTATTCTATGGACACTTATGACTTCACCAGACTTTATTCACCTAACTACATCCTGTGCAAATTGTGAAATGAATTCCATTGCGGGCAATATTATTTTTCATAAAAATCTAGTCTAAATGTGTTCTATGGGGAATAGCATACTCTGTTTCGACCTCAAGTTTGATGGGGCGATGTCACTGAGCGTGTTAGGTTTCGACACCCCAAGAAACGCATGCGTCGACCTTTGGAATTGCAGATTTACGAACAGGAATAAGGCGCGGCACAATAGAAAAAAAAACTTCCCTGTTGGGCAAATGCAGAGTCCCATCATGATGTCACCCTCAAAATCGAAATTATTCGAGATTATAGAGGGGCCACGTAACAGAGGGCGCTTAACATTACAAATACATGACATTTGTAGGACTATTATGGCAAGATTCCTGCAATAGATTTCTGATTTTTTCAGAGTTAATAGACTCTTGCATGTCCCTACTTATATCAGTTGTCAAACTTGTGTGCCATTGCTTAAAATACTCAAAAAATTGCAAAGTGGTAATACAGCTGTGTAGATACAGGCCCCAAAAGTCATTGTATTGTGATACCCCAGTTGTTCTGTTCTGGAAATCAACCTTCATTACTTTAAAACCCCTCCCAACAAAACAGCATTCTAAGCATGTGCTGTAATTTTAAGCAACTAAAACTTTAAATTAAATGGTTGTGAAATCCCTGTACATTACCGTTAGATTAAAATACATTAAAATAGAGAGATATGTTAAATTGTACCTGAAGGCCATAGACTTCATCTGCGTCTCAAGTGCTTGTAATGTAATGAGTCAGAAACAATATACCAACTTATTCCCTGGGAGGTTATTACACTGAGCAGCAGCGGAAAACGGGATGTTGAGCTCTTCGTAGAGCTTGGGAGTTAATAATAAACGAGGGGAATGAGGGCGTTAGTGAAAATTGGTTTTAATTAACAGGACACTGGCACATTTTTGAAAAATAGTGCGCCCTCAAAGATTTTTCAAAATCGATTATTGTTGCATGGCTGTAAGGCTTTTATATACAAAAAGCCCCCTCACCAGAAATGATTAAGCCCAAATCAGCTTCCTTATGGGAAAAAACAGAACGATTTTATAATTCGTCGACGGCGAAGTTAAATCAGCAGACGACGGAAAAAGCCGTTTAACACAAGAACACGCCCGCCGCGTAGGCATGTTTCCACGCTATGCACACTGTTTGATCGTCGGTCTATAACCTTTGTGGTTAATACAGTGAGTCGAGGTCAAAAATTGATTTTTTTTTTCCATTGTATTGACCCATTTTTGATATATCAGTTTGGAAATAAAAGTTGGCCTACAAATTACCTGGATTGTCTTTCTACCTCTTATCAATGTCCTATCTGTTTTGGGGTATTATTTATTTTTTATGGTTAAAATAGTTCTTGTTTCCAAATGGCCTAGACATCATTTGAGAGCAAATTGAAGAAATTTCATATTTTGTGAAAAGGTTTGCCAGTGCCGATTTAAGAGGTATGTACCAATTGCTATGCTGTCGGGTAAAGACCAGTGGCCGTAACGGGGGCCTCCCGCTCTGAGGGGCGAATTTCCCAAGCTTGGGAAATTAATTTTCCTCTCAGGGGGGCAAAAGGCCAAATTTTTCCGGTCAGACGGGCTAACAACGGCTGATTTAGCATGATTTTTTGCAATTTTTTTCCCGGCCCCAAAGTCGTCAGTGGGGGGGCCAACTGCCCCCTGCCGCCTTGTTACGCCACTGGTAAGACGTGAAGACTAATGTGCCGGTACTATTTGATGCCAGAGCACTAAATGTTGGCAACCTTGATTCCTAGGAAGTGGGGCCTAGGGTAAACCATGTAAAAGGGGTTTGTGGCAACAGATGCTGGGACGTGCTGTGGCTGATGTCACACAATAATGAATTTCTTTAAAGGCCGACTCAGGAGATGTCTTGCAGGATGGCGCCTCAATTCCACAAAAAACCGGGTTTTGCATACATTCATCGTCCATATACTACTCACTGCTGTGAAATGCTAAGCTTAAATCGAATCCCATCATATAGAAAATCACAACTTGTTATAAAATTCACGGATCCCGGGAATTTGTAATACGGATCCTATGGGACGTAATGACTAAACAGAAAGTTACTGCATCAAACGAATTCCGAGTATCTCCCATTCGGCTTGTGATTTTAGGTTATATCTTAGTTCTAGTGGACATTAATTTATTACAGCAAAATAATAATATTTCGAAATCCGAGTCAGACTTAACAGATTCTCGGTGGGTCATAGGTTAGACTGGAAAGGGCTTGGAATGAAAGTGATTAGAATGCTCAATTCGCACACTTGGTGGACAACTGGAGAAAAAAAAAAAATTCTTCCCGAGAGTAGAATCAGCAATAGGACTGCAGGATGCACCTGCGTTAGTTAGAGGGTGGCAGCACAACTCTCAATATTGGTGTTGATTTCGACCATCTATGGATTTGGTATAAAGTCCGTAAGGATACTCACAGCTTGTGTGGACCTTTGGTCACAAAACTATGGGTCAACGGGTAAAGGTGCGTTCAGTTTCCTGTATCATCAAAGTGGAACAGCCAACCAAAAGATATTAAGGCAGGGAGGGACAACCTATACCGATAGATACACTGCATCGAATAGGGTGATGGTGTAAAAGGAAAGGGACTCGAAACGGCGCTGAGGTTCAAGAGCCAAAAGAAAGCTCAAATCTTTGGCAATTGTAAGCAAATTAGAACATATTATCATATGATTTCCAAAAACAGGATTATGCTTTGGTCGTGCTCACGCCAGGATATGTTGTGTACTTGACCCTCTGACCATTTTGGAGTTGAGTTCGTTGTGTCATGCAATAGGGTGCTGATTCTCTTCCGGCATAGGCGTCATATATTACGCTTTTTGCATTACGTACTAGAGATCTTGTTTGCACCCGCATATCAGATCGGCTGTTAGAGCTGATCGATATGAGTTCTGTGAAGGTATGCGAGTTGCGACTTTGGTGACGTCTATGATGCTTTGGGGTTGATGGTGATGAGTCCTTTCGTTCACGAATTAAGACTATGAGGAGTAATCAACCCACGTTACAAAGAGATGGGAGCAAAGAGTATTCTTTGGGATTGCAGTCAGTTGTTAGGAACTTTTGGGGTCCATTATCGTCTGCAAAAAGCTAGGTGGGTTATCATTCATGATGGCACTGCTTGCTATCTATCTGGAAACACGGAGTTGGTGAGATATAAGCATAACATCCCTGTTGGACACTGGTCAAAGCCTGGGTCACTGTCCAAGCTTGGGGGAAGCCCGAAACCAATTGAAGCTTTCTTTTAAATCCTCCATCCTTTCTATGATACGTTTGAGGGCGAGTATCGGGGTGGTGTTGTTGATTCCTCCCCGAGCTAGCCTTTGCGAACAAAAAATTCTGTTCCATTGAGAGAATAGGATTATCGTGAGAGCGTCTGTTGAGTCAGCATTGAGTTATATAGATCTTAGAGTGTGATTCCTCGGTAGTTTTGGGGTTGTTGGAGTAGCTTTTCTTTGGTAGAGAAGTGATGAACCATGTTGAAAAGGATGCGGTTTGTTTCCCATTAAATGTTGTTAAAAATCAGTTTGATCATGGAATAGTGGATTTAATGCAGGAATGTTGTCGGGAACCAATATCTTGGTGTTAGTCAGTTCTTAGGCAAGTCTGAAGCTCCTCTATATTGAAATGGGTGTGGTGTCCGCTATGTGATTAAGAAAGGTTCCGGTTCGTGTTATTTCTGAAAACCGGGTTGCCAAGTAGAGAACTAAGGGGTGTGTTACGATGGCTTGAGACACCCACAATACCCCCACCCCCATTTGACTTGTTCAGAGGGAGCTTGTGTATGTTGAGCACGTAGTTGTCCCAAGGGGATTCCACAAATACAGATATGGGTACGAGTTTAACAAACTGGTCAGGTGACAGAAAGCGATGTAAAACCTGACCTCGACTAGAAATTATCAGCCAGAGAAGCGGCATTAAAATGCCAATGTGCTCTCACATGTACACGTTGCTGTTGTGGGCGGATAGGGAGCACCGATTGAACAGCCGCTGGAAGATCAATGACGGAGTAATGAAGAACATGAAGGGGGCATTTGACAATGTGATCACCAGGAACGAGGATGCGGATGCCAACGTAGGCAGATTCGGGTCAGGGAAAGAAATTGTGTATATTCACACACCGAACGAAAAATTATTATCTCTTTTAAACTCAATTAAACTGGTAATTGGCCGCTTATGGCAGGTCATGAAATGCTTTAAAACATGATCAAAGTCTCGTATTGACGGTCATTTCAAACTATTAGCTTTCGTCCTGGAGGGTTGCCGCGGTTCCCATCCATTGCTCGCATCGTTGGTCCTCTCAATTAAGGGCTTCCTTCCTTACGTTGAGGTGCATAGTGTGGTTGATCCAGCCTGCGTTGCTGGCACAGCCCCCCCGCACTGGCTGGGGTGTAAGGGCTTCTGAAATGCTTGGCATGCCAGATCCACATGGGCATGGACCTTAGCCTCTATGCACTTTTTCAACCCAAATCAACGCGAATCGTCTCCATTAGGGATGTTCGCGCGAAGGGGTTGTTGTCCGCTTCGACCGTCGTGGACAGTTGCATTTTAGTCTCTGTCACCGCGACCTGTCTCTTTCACGGGGATGTCGCGCTGCTTCGGCTGTTGTGCCTCCCCTCGGGGATGCCGAAGGTCTCGGCTGTACTCTCGGGTCCCCTCAGGGCTTCTCATCAGCAGGGCTCCCCCGTGGTGCGGGGGCCTAGCTTAGGTAGCTTCCGCTCCTTCCTCGGCTGGCCTAGCCTGCCTTGGTTTAGGGTGTGAGGCCCTCTTAGCCTTTCGTTCCCGGGGTTGCCGCGGTTCCCATCGTTGCTCTGGCATCCGTATGGCTCCTCTCCCAGCAGAGCTCCTCCTTCGTTTGAGGTGCCTAGTGGGGTTTTCCCCCGCCCTGCCGTTGGCTGGCCTAGCCCGCCTTGGCTTGGGGTGTAAGGTGCCTCCTGCCATGCTCTGGTCTGCAGCTCTGCCTGGGCTCTAGACCTTAGCCTCTATGCACTTTGCCCCCAGCCTTGCTGTGATGCTTTTGCTGCCCGAGCTCTCGCATCTCGGTAGCTCAATTAGCCTAGGACCTTGCCGTGTTCCTTCTACGGGCTGTTCAGCTCTGGGTCGCTAGTGCTTTTGCCACCGCCTCTGTTGACAGCTGGCTATTACCGCCGCGGTAACGCCAAACTCCTTCGGAATGTTGCCACTGTTCTGGTTCTTACACTGGCATACCATCGGAGTCGTGAGGCCTTTGGCCTCGGCTAGTTCGGCACCAGGACTCTTGGGCCTCGTTGGTCTTAGCCTTCTAGCTCTGGCTGTTAGGCCCCCTGCTGCCTGGTCCGCCGTCTCCCTTTTGGGAGACTTGGTCCCTGGCGCGGGACAGCTTCGCTGCAGCCCTCCTGGGAGCTTAGCCGGGCCTAGCTTTGCCCTCGGGCTGGGGCTTAGTGACCCTTGCCGTCTGGCGTTAGTCTCCGTCCCCCTTCGGAGAGACTAGGCCATGTATTCTGGTCGGTCTGGCTCGGCCTACTGGCCTTTGTCCCCGACCACCTTCGGGATACTGGTCCTTGGGTCTTTAGCCCTGACTTCCTTCGGGAGTTTGTAGCCTATGGTCATGGTCGGCTCAGTTGTACACCACCGTCGGCGCCTAGCCTGGTTTTTCCCTTCAGCACTGCTTGGCCCTTATCGGGGCCCAGCCTGGCTTAGCCTGGCCTTCAGCCTAGGGCTAATTTGCCATCTGCTTGGTGTTAAACCACGGCTACCCTCGGGGGTTTCGAGGCCCGCTTCTAGGTCGGCTTGACTTTGGGTCTGGTCTGGGTCAACCTAGTCTTGGATTATGAACTCTTTGTCCTTCTCCGCTAGGCCTTATCCACCGCCTCCGCCGTTCCGCTTGTGCCCTTTTTGGGGCCTAGCCTGCTTGGACCGGTTCTCGGGCCTCGGCCTTTCAGCCTAGCTGCTTGTTCCTTCCCACCAAGGTGGATGCCTTTGCCCCTTCTGGGCTCTGTCGCCGGGCGCTGGTGGTTATTTTAATTGCCTAAACTTGCCAGTGCCCAGGACTTATTTCATGCCCTTCGGGCTAGCCCTAAAGGTCATACGACTCTTGCCTAGATGATACCCAGTGACAGGCCGGTGTCTTAACTGCGAGCCCCTTCTCAAAAAAAAAAAAAAAAAAAAGACCTTATCGGGGCCCAGCCTGGCTTAGCCTGGCCTTCAGCCTAGGGCTAATTTGCCATCTGCTTGGTGTTAAACCACGGCTACCCTCGGGGGTTTCGAGGCCCGCTTCTAGGTCGGCTTGACTTTGGGTCTGGTCTGGGTCAACCTAGTCTTGGATTATGAACTCTTTGTCCTTCTCCGCTAGGCCTTATCCACCGCCTCCGCCGTTCCGCTTGTGCCCTTTTTGGGGCCTAGCCTGCTTGGACCGGTTCTCGGGCCTCGGCCTTTCAGCCTAGCTGCTTGTTCCTTCCCACCAAGGTGGATGCCTTTGCCCCTTCTGGGCTCTGTCGCCGGGCGCTGGTGGTTATTTTAATTGCCTAAACTTGCCAGTGCCCAGGACTTATTTCATGCCCTTCGGGCTAGCCCTAAAGGTCATACGACTCTTGCCTAGATGATACCCAGTGACAGGCCGGTGTCTTAACTGCGAGCCCCTTCTCCCTTTTTGTTTCGGGGAGCTGGGGGCTGCCCTGGGGATGCTACATGTCCTTGGCCACCGCCTGGGGCATCGTGTCACGCCCCTGGGCCTCGGTTCCTCGGAATTCCAGGCCCGGGATCCTCTCCCGTCTCATCGGGGTCTCTCCTGGCGGGGTTTGTCCCTCTCTTTCTGCCGTTATCAGGCTTCTGTTGCTTTGCCACGCTTTCTGTCCCTCAACTGCGCCGTTTTGGTTGGGAATCCCTGAACCATCGAGGTATTCCCTTCCTCGGTGGGTTCTTTTGATCTCACCTCTTTCCTTCTCGGCTGCTTCAGTTGATCCCGACGGAAGGCGTGGCCTTGACTTCCAGGCCGAGTCTTGCGACTTTGACCATGTGCCCTTCTCCTTTGGTGTCATTGGGTCCTTTTGGCACGATTGGTTGCTTCGGCTCCCGTCTGATCTCTTCTTATAGCGATGTGGGAGCTATTGACATGGTGGTCTACCCGCTTAGTTCCGACTTAGGGGGCTTTTCTCTCCTCACGTCTGGTCAGTCTTGAGACTTTGACCTGGACTTTAAGTCGGATAGGATCCTTTTCTCTCGTAGGCGGGCACGTCTCCGGGTCGCTACCCCACTTTGAGTCATTCTTCTTTGTCCATCGTCTTGAGTTATGATTGGCGGATTGTTCCCTCCCACTTCTCGAGACACTGGTGACATTTGGTCGGTATCTCGTCCGGTCGGTCAACTCTTTTTGGTGTTTCTCTTCCATAGGGTGGGATCTGGTCCCTTCCCCGTTTCTGACATCGAACATTCCCCTTTCTTAGCGTGGACTCGAGGTCGAGGCCACTGTGTTGTCCGCGGACCACTTTTCAGAGGCCTCCTTCCTGATAGCCGAAGTCGGTTACGCGGCTAGTTGTTTGCCTCTTTGATACCGAGTTGTCGTTTTGTTCAGAAGATCTTCGAGAGGTTATATGTTTCTCAGTGATAATTGTTTTCTCGACTTAGTCACCAACTTTCTCTGTTTGCAGTCGCCACTGGGAATCGTCAGGATATTATTGAACCTTCGCACTCTGAGTATTTCAGCTCCCTGCTTGTAGTAAAAAGAAAACACCGGGTCAATGGCGCCTTGTCGTAGAATATAGGAAATCCAACCAAATGCTCTAACTGATTCACATCCACTTCTAAGAGTTGATGATTCCATAGATTCCTGCGTGGTAGTAGTTATTTTAGTACATAGACTTGCAGGCGCCATTTGGCAAGTGGAGATGGATCCTCAACAGTAAAACATATACAGCCTTTCTGATGGTAGCGGTTTGTATCAAGGAAAGTAATTGCCCATGGCGTTTGAACACAACTCGAGCAGAACTTTTCAGAGACTACTAATGGAATTGGTCTTTAGCGGAATGCCACGACTAGGGTTTTGTGTGTACATAGATGATGTAGTGATTTTTGGAAAGTCTTTCGAAGACAAAATGATGGAATTTGAAAGCGGTATTTGAGCGTCTGAGAAGTTCTGGTCTCAAACGACCGTCCAGATACGTGTAATTCTTTCGAAAGCAAATTGCATTCGAGGTCATGTCGCTGGTCCAAGAAGGAATTAAACCAACCAATTCCAACATAGAAAAAGTAGCAAATGTGCCTCTCCTACGAATGTCCTCTTTGAGAAGTTGGCTTGGTCTGACGGGATTTATTTAGAAAGTTATAGGAGATATGCACAGATTCAGTCAGCCAATTCTTTGAACCTTATAAGAAGGGCGTGGAATTTGAGAGTGGTCAGATACACTGCGGAAAGTGAGTTTCAATATCGTCGTAAGCAATGATGCAACCCATATTTTGTCAATCCTGATTTTGACTCGCCAGTTATTCTATATGTCGACGCCGCGTCTTGTATGCGATGTTCTGTATTTTCTCAGAAAGATCGTACTAACAAGGGGAAAGAGTGATCGTGTATGCTAGTCATTCTCTTACTCAATCTGAACGTAAGTGGTCAACTTACGATAGAGAGTTGTGGGCGATAGCGTGGGCTGTTCGCCCACTTCAAGTATTATTTGCAGCAGAACCTTTCATTTTCAGATTGTATCCGACCATAAACCCCTTGTTAGGACTAAGGAAAATTCCCATAGACAATGACCTACAGGTCGTCGTGCCAGATGGGCAATTGAGTGAGATGTGATGGATTTGGACAATTGTTAATAAAGAGAGGTTCTAGCACACCAAATGCAGGTAGTATGTTCCGCGTGCAAAGTGAAGCAAAATTTGGTTTCTAGTATTGAATCTTGTGAAATTGCTTTCAACACAGACAAGCATGTTACTATGGCTGATGGCACATTGAAGTGCTTCTGAAAGTGTCTACCACATCTTGACACTCAAATGTCCGCAGAGCCATTTTCTTTGGCAATGATTGCGATCGTTTGAGGCAATTCAGATGAAATGATTCCTTGGATTTGTATTAGCAAAGTTATAGCTTGGAAACAAAGTGGTAATCCACACCTCCTCTTCTCTCATTTTCGTTCAGGTTCAACCAGTTAGTTTATTAAAGTTGCGCAGCGTTTACAAGTACATGGTTTTGCGCAGTATTACTCTGGAAAAGATATAGAGCAGACGGTAGACCTCGTACCTATACCTTGCAAGCTGTTACTACCTCGGCAGAATTCCCTGAGGGTTCTTAGCAGATACATGGTCTCCTGTTGGTCATTTTGGTGGTTGAGAAACCATGACAAAATGCCCTGGCTTCATGTTTATTGGCCATTTATGTACCGTGACATCAACAACATTTGTCAATCTTGCGAGCAATGCCAGAAAACAGCGTAATCCACTACCTAGGCATCTGCGCTCCATAAACCCCTTTTTGCTCACAAGCCTTTTAAAATGGTAGCTGCGACATCTGCAGAATAGTGTTTTGACCTTCCAAAGGCAATAGATGTTAGTGCGGTACTGACTACTTTACCAAAAATGTCAATTTATATCCTATCAGAAGCAAACTGCAATGCTTGGTAGCAGAATGACTGTTTTCCAATTGATTCGTCAAAACACACTTATGCAAAAAATTACATAGTGATCAGGAGCTCAGTTCGAAGCTGATTGTATTCAAAATTTATTGTCGGAAGTTCGGTGTTTGTAACAAAGCTCCCTACTAGTCCTGGACCTCCAGCTTGTGAGGTCAACTGAAGATTTAATAGAAACAATCGTTCGCAATTAGTGAGATGATTGCAATCATTCCCAGAAGAATGGGACGATTACTTCCTCAGGGAGCTGGCTTACAACACGCAGTCCATTCGCCAGGTTTCAGTCCATTTCTTTAGCACATGGGCGGGAGGCTACCTTGCCCGCTAAAGTTATGTTGGTCCATTATGATTCATCATTAGATCGACAAGAAAACATGTTGTCTAGGCCACTGAAAGTAGAGAAGCAATTGAATTGAAAAGCTGCTTCCCAGTTAGTCGTAATGCAACAAGCAGGCGCATGCGAAACAGAAACAACAATATGATAAACGTGTGCGATTCCAACCTTTATCAGGTTGATCAACTTGTTACTTGACTAATCCGAAGTGTGCTCGGAATAAGTTATAGCAACTTAAATGGATTGGTTCATTTAGGATTATACAGGGTATTCAATGATGGAGTTGAAATATCAAATGTAGATCCGTTATCTCCTTCAGCAGTGCCCAAAGTAGTGCACTATAACAGATTGAAGCCTCAATACCAATCAAATGGGCCGATATGATGGTATATCAGCAGAATGTGAACCCCGTTGTACCTCAAACATCTGGTACCGCTCCTCAGCTTACTTAGAACGATACCTAGCCGGTTCTCGAGCACAGTTTAGAAGACTAAGAATAATAGATCTAGTAGAACAGGCAGACAGAAATTGTTCCACAACGTGTTCTTCATACTCCATTTAGGGATAGACAGTCTTTATCTCCATTACTGAGTCTCCAAAAACCCCTTCACCATCTCCAAGCAGACAAGCGCCTTACAAACAAGCCACATTACAGGACACTGCACGTTTGGCAGGAAACCATCTCCAGTACCTGGTCCGTGGAATGCCCCGATGATGGTAATGTGTCAAGATTTGAGTGCACCCAATTAGAGACCTAAGCGTCTACATTATTTACACTATGTATGTGGTTACAGTAAATTGAAACAAGTCCATTCAGTAGAATGAATTCTATCCCGTCATGGGTATCTCAAATATTAGTAATTAGTAAGTGTTAAAATGTTGTCCTTTATTCTTCTTTCAGTGTGATTGTTGTGTCAAAACACCCATAGTGTTTGTCTTTGTTTGTATTTGGCTTGTTTGACCTTTTTCCAAGCAGAGCCAGCTGAACATTTTTGTTCAGTGCGACTTGATAGGATTGAAATGATTGATTGGGCCTTCTTATTGGATTAAGAGGTGTGAACTGTCATTAATAAACTTGTTGGTTCACTATGCGTTGAATTTTAAAATTTGATGCCAATTTTGCTAATAATGTGGGTTATTATGATTATGTAACAAATGGTGGTTTTATATTTACCAAAGGAATACCATGAAGACGCACCGCAACAAATACATAACATAAATGGTTTGAGTGGCTAAGGAATGTAAAATGGTGAACTCATTCCATTTCACCTACATTTGTAATACGATTTGGATTATGAATTATTATTTTCGTTTTACAATAAATATGGCGAAATTTGGTTATGCGAGTCATTTTTAAGTGCCATGATAGAATATGTGGTGAAATGGAAGGTAATATTAAATATAGTCAAGTAATGTAAGAAATGCACATTTTTTTTAAAAACATATTTTGTTTACACATGTATTTCACTGTAAATGCTTTAATTATGCTGCCACATTTAATAATATTAAGGGCAAGTGGGATTTTGTTTTGCTCACATTTACTTTAAAGTGTAAAGGTGAGGACACCTTTCTTTGTTGAAGGGGTGCTGGAGGTGTGTGCTAATGTGACAGGAAATGATCGAGCTGTCAGGGCTTTTGATTAGGTTGCAATTAGCATCATGTGAAAGTGAAATAAGCCAACCCCTGCTCAGCCGGTGGGTTCGAACCACTGACCTCTATACAATTTGGCTAGCGGGCGGCCATCGAGAGAAGTGAAAACATTTTGTAATCCATTTGTGTAGAGGGCCAAGAAGAGAACCCGTCGTCGATGCATTACTTTCAATGGCACTTGTACGTCAAATTGGAAATTTACGCAAAAAAGGCAAAACCGGAAAGAGGGTTTTCACCACAAAGGAATTGTGTTATATTCAAAATAGATAATTAATGAACAAATAAGAAATTCCGTTAAAAAATAATGAAATATAAACTGGGAAAATGTGAAATAATAAATAAATAAATGCAGCAATAAATAGCAGACCATGTTATAAACATAGGATAAATTGCACATTTTTGGTATAAATAAAGATAGAAATGAATGAATTAATGAATGGAATCACAATTGCCTTTATTATTATGAATAAATAAAAAAAATAAAAAGAAAGGATGGAATCGTGGGAGTGGATGGGGAGGGGGGGGGGTAGGACTGCGAAAAAGGACAAGAACATCGAAAGAAGGCGCACGAGAAGGGTGACGGGAGGCGCAGAAGAGGGCTTCAGGGGAAGGGGAGCCCGGAGAGAGATGCGGGGATCGAAGGGCTGAGGCGGAGGTGAGATGGAGGGAGGGAGGAAAGGGCGGATGTCGGGAAGGTGTGAGGGGGGAAGTGGGTGGGGAGGGGAACGGAGGAGGAATTGGACAGATGAGAGAGAGGAGGGAAGCGCGGAAAGGGGGAGGGAAGTGGGGGTGACAGGGGGGGAAGAAAGGAGCGCCGGAGAGGGACTTGCCGACGGCCAGGCGCAGTGGATGGAGAGCGGAGTGGAAGGGGAGTGGAAGAATGGAGTCCGAGAGGAGGGGAAAGGGTGTTGAGGAGGCGGGAGAGGGAGGGGAGGGGCGGGGGGTGGGGAGGGGAGTGGAGGGAGAAGGGGAGAGGAGATGAGAGGAGGGAAGGGGAAGGGGAGTGGGGGAGGGAGGGAGGAAGGGGAATGGGGGAGGGGAGGGAAGGGAAGGGGGAATGGGGAGGGAAGGGGAATTGGGGAAGGGGGGAATGCGATGGGAGCGGGGAAAGGGCAGGGATAATAGGGGGGGAAGGAAAACACAAGCGTGCTAGAATATGCAAAAGAATCACCTGCAGAAATAACTGAAATAAGGAGAAATTTCCGAAAAAATAATGAAAACAAAATGAGGGAAAATGTGAAATAATAAATAAATACAGTGAATAATAGCAGAGCATGTTTTATACATAAGTTAAATGCATATTGATAAATATAAAGAAATAATGAATGCATGAAGGAAAGAATATGAATGGATGAACGAATAAAATTCCAACTACCTTATGGAATAAGGTAATGATTATGAATAAAAAATGGGGGAAATAAAAATAACAAAGAAGGGAAGGGAAGAAGGGAGGCAAAGGGAAGAAGGGGAGGGAAAGTGAGGGGGAAGGGGAGGGAAGGGAAGTGAAAGGGAGGCGGTAGGGAGAGGGAGGGGAGGGGGGAAAGTGAAAATGAAGGGGTGAGGTGAGGAGAGAGGGGAGGAGTACACGGAGGGGAGGGGAGGGGGGGGAGTAGAGGGGAGGGGGGGGGAAGGAGAGGGAGAGTGGAGGGAACTGAAATTTTTCCTGTGTAAAAATTCACAAAAATAATTATAACACAATTTTTTTTTCACATAACATCATTCTTTTTGGCAGACATTTAATGTTTAACCCCTTTCATTCATAATTTTGTATACTGCACAAATTGCACTCAGTTTTATGATACACAGTAAAGTAATCCCAGCATTAGGATGTAGTATCGCCCCGCATTAGCGTAATTAATGACTGTGGCCATATTGTCGTCGATGTACTACCACACAATTTTAATAAAATATTAAGATTTTTCTTTCAAATACAAGAAATATTCACAAGCTGCATTATTGACTTTCGCATTGAATCAGTACGGTGACCTCTCATGTTCTGCCCTCTACAAAATGGCCGCGGGGAAGTCCGGTTGTTTCAATCGCCGCCTATTCAATTACGTGCGAGCACGCTATCCATGTATGAGGTCAGTGGTTTCGAACCTATTCAATAGTCACTCGCTACTTGGTTTGGAGGAGGACACCTTGCTGTGTCA
The DNA here is from genome assembly GCA_023653785.1 of Ophioderma brevispina. Taxonomy (NCBI): domain Eukaryota; kingdom Metazoa; phylum Echinodermata; class Ophiuroidea; order Amphilepidida; family Ophiodermatidae; genus Ophioderma; species Ophioderma brevispina. Next base: position 40,141 of record JAMKCH010085675.1, read on the forward strand.
TCTCGATTTAGTTATTGTGTTGTTGGCATCGCTTTATATTATGTTTGGACATTGGAGTAATGTCTGAAATAAATATTCGTGCAACAAAACCAGGTAGCCTTCAGCCATTGCGTTATCCTTGAGAATTTAAGCTACAAACTGTTATCTTACAATGAGACGAATTAAAAAATGACACTTTAGTGTATTGGGATTTTACAGTAGAGAAAATCCCGGAGAGAAGCTACCGACATGTCTTGTGCAACACAGGCATACCACATGATACTTGATTTTTGTGCCCAATGGATAGCTATCGTCATTTTCGGTTCCATTGCTTCCAAAATGCATGCCTAGAATGACGCCCAGAATGACGTTATAAAGTTCAACATGTCAAAAAAAAAAACTGCAATTTACATAGTACACTGTGTAGATTGTTTCCCTTATACACTGTGTATGGAAATTACAGTTTGCTGACATGTGAACACTTTATAAGTCATTCGGACGTAATTCTAGGTTGTTGGTTACTTATTTGGTAGCAATGGAAAGCATATGACGATAGCTATCCATTGGCCAACCAAAATAAAATGTCTGTGGTTTTCTGTGTTGTACTAGACATGTTGGTACTTCTCTCTCCGGGATTTTCTCTATTGTAAAATCAATTGCCACGAAAGTGTCATTTTTAATTGTCTTCAAAATTTAATAAAAGACGTTCATTTCAGGGAGAAGATTAAATGTTGTGTGATTGTGTTTGCACATTAATGTGGTGTAACATGCCAGTCTGTACAATACTTTTTGGACGGGTAAAAGCCGAACTTTTCCAGAAAAATGTCCTTTGTCGGGGGGGGGGGGACCTTATTAATTTTGACCTGTGTACAAAACTTGCTAGTTACTTTCCTTGTTGGCAATCTTCTCTTAGGTTAAAAGAAAAGTAAAAAACCATTTTTAATCAACCAAAATGGGAATACTATTATAACAATACCAGAACCTTAGCAATTTTTAAGTGATATTTTTATTTTGGGCCTGAGACCCTACATGAAATCATACACCCTTTGACTTAAAGGTCTTGTTCCCGATTTACGCGTATCTTATTCTGTACTCTATATGAAAGCCTGTCACTTGCATATGCTCACCACAAAGTTTCGTGGGAATCAAACTTGCTGGTTTTGATGTTAGATTTTAAATGTATATCGTCTTCCCCTATTTTTAACTTGACTAGGATATTTATAATGGTTAACCATAAAATTACAGGATTATTTTTGGTCATCTCTCTTCGGACCGAATTAATTTTTAAGCTATACTTTCAGATGACAAAAGTACGATCTTTTTCGTTATTATTAACGATAGTAACTTCAGCCGGATAAAGCAGGGGGTCCCAAAAACGACGGAACAAGCACCTTTAACCGATGTGAAACGTAATTGTCAGTCTTGCAGAAGGTCGTCCTAGCTGCAATAATGAGTTAACTGGTCAGAAACTTATTTGGGTCGTATACCCATTGAGGAAATTTTTTACTGTTAAGCTCCGTGTATCTTAAATAGTACTGTACTGACAGAGCTACCATCCTTGGAGATCCAAATAACTACTGGCTATTGTTCTATAGCATATCTCTACTTATAGTATTTTCTAGCTGAAATTCCCCGATATCTAAATACTATTTTGAACCACGAAAATGAGGATACCGTAACACCTATGTATACAGATTCCCTTCACCTACGCTGTCCCATGTCATTTATGGTCTTCGGGGATGTAAAGAAGCCAGAAATATTTTGGGGATATAATTTTGAAGCCATATTGTTTATATTTTTCCTGAACTCACAAGCTTCCATGTGGTACAATATACCCCACAATGAATGTGTCATCTAAGCGATATTAACTATCATTTGTTGTACACCTTAAATAAGTCTGCCAAGTTGATTAATTTGTATTGCACATATCCACTCTAATATAGTTTATCTCTTATTAATTACGTCATTGCAAAATAATCGAATTCAATATATTACCGTTCGATGATTTCGGTACGCTTGTTGCGCTGTATTATAATTAGATAAAGCCAGTTACAAAAAAAGGTTACGGATTGATCATGGCTCTCTTCTTATACACACCCAGAAACGTTGTTTGAACATTTTATTTCTTTTAACGTCATATATGCTTGCCGCGCCGAATGGAATAAATCGGAATATCGCAATAAAGTTCAACCAGTCCACTACATTTTACGTGATCGAGAAATAGAAAAGGGTCTCAGTCGAATACTCTACAATCTCCCAAGAAGTGTGAATGACCAGCTTGCAAATAAAAAAATAAAGGGGATGTAGTCGATAAGCATCTTCACATTATTGCTTAACTTTGAATTCACTCTAAAGTTATATAATCCGCTTCTCAACCACGTGCAGTGACGTCGCGCGAGATGTTTTGTTGGTCGGCAATAGTAAACCTCTCTCGCTGACTTACTCGCTGCCAAAGCCGGGATTTCTTTGACGCGTGCGTAAAAGTTTACATCATTGTCCAGAGGTAGAGAATGAATAGTAGGGCTAACTTAATGAGTGGAACAAAGCTATATATTCTGTAAATGGATGAAACCGCGAAACCTCCATCACCCAGCGTTTGGGGAAACACTCACATATGAAATGATCTGGGTGTAGGCTCGCGCTTCCAAACCCAGGGGCATTCGGTGACAGAGGAATAAAAAAAAATAGGGGTCCTTTGGTAAGAGCAGTCAAATTGCCCCCAAAATAGGGGTTTTCCGAGTGGCAAATTTGCAAAATTTTTCAAAAAATGGGTCTTTGGGTGAGATTTTTTGCTAAATTTTCTAACCAATAGAGGTCTTTGGAGACCATTTTCAACCTTTCCCCCAAGATAGGTCTTTGGTGACGTGGTAAACTTTTTCCAAACATATGGGGTCTTTGGTTGAAATTAAAAAAATATGGCCTCTTTGGGTGACAACGAGCTGAAAGGGGGGGGGGGGGTCTTAACAGCCTTCCATACGGTCAATTCCAACAAATTGAAGTGCCCGTGTCATCACGCAGGGAAGTAATCTGTGCAGACGCAGTAAAAATTCTTGATGATATCGTAAAAACCGTGAAAATGGGTTGTATTAGTAATTTCCCAGGATTATATCCAACTTCTACTATCAATTGAATGTGCTGTGGGTTGGTACATTTTGTGACCCCACGTTGTCTGCTCCAGTTGCATTCAGCAGCCTTTACCGAATAAAGTACATTATCACGTGCACTTTATTCCGTCAAGGCTGCTAAATCCGACGGGAGCAGTCAAAGTGGGTGTCATAAATGTCCAACCCATGTCTGTCAACTAATGATTGTCTGACTTGTGTAATTCTGGAAAAGATAACGAATAGGCATCATTGAACTTACTGTACCGTTAGAACTTGCCATTAAAAAGACCACCTGAGTGCCATAATAGCGCCAATGTATAGTTTAGGATATTAGGGACTCCTGTTTACGATATTTGCTTTGGAAATTACCCTATATTACCCTTGATATTAAACGTTCTCATCCTAAAGGAATTCTGAAAATGTTGGCAGTAAAGAGGATCTACTCAGCATTCGGTAACAACTAGCCTCAGATAGACTATTGAACTATCTACTTCCCACCCCTACATTCGTCTGGCGATTTCAACGATACATCGTATACATTATTGATATACGTTTAAGCAGTGTTTAATAAAGGGGATGGCCCGTTTATGGATATGAAGTTTTCATCTTGATACAGTTGCCTTCACCCCAAGACCCCATCTGTAAAGTTTTCGCGCGATATTTCAATCGTTTTGCGTTGAGAGCTTAAAACGTGATTTTGGTAAGCCCTATAGCAGTACTGTGTAAAATTAATATTGGTTCGACCAAATGGGGCACATTTTCCGTCATAACATCCAAACCAACTACTTTCTTTTGCCCTAAGTTTCACAGGTTAACATGAGAAAAAATAGTAGCTTTCTTCTGATACCAAAATGTGACCACTTCCGGTAAAAAATCTGGGGCTTCTGGGGACGAAAGGCCTATAGCGATCGGGCATGGACCTTTAACACGTATTTTGCCCATAGTCGGAGAGATATGGTCCAGTTTGGCCTGACCGTAAAGTTGAGTAGTACACAATTTTTTGCTGAACGTGATAGATAGGGTGTGTAGATAAGAATCTGCCGGGTGGCCTGCGCATCCTTGGGCATTTTGAGAAATCCATATGGCTTGTCTAAGATGATAATATCTATTTCCAACCCTATATTATCAACTATTGAGTTAATCAATAAAGGACCCAATGAGCAAGTGCATGGTACTTGTAACCTTGAGTCATACTTCAAATTCAAAAGGAAGCCAATCTAATCATTTTAAAATATGCCCTATAACGGCAAATACCTGCCCTAAAATAAACTGAAGTACTCAAATTATATGTTGACACAATAATTTATTTCTGATACCTTTAAAGTTGTAACATGACGTCAATCATATGGCAGCCAAAACGTATAGCTCAAAAATACTTGACACAAATTTCTAAATATTACCTTCAAGTATAAATGATTGTGTCCAATGAAACAATTAGAAATTTTTCTTATGATTCATAATCAAGT